>CAAKHC010007037.1:30100-69080 GCA_901007825.1 Macroramphosus scolopax
TATATAGAAAATCTCATTCAACATTTTGAACCACAGAACAACAGTTTGAAGCTCTGATACAGTGAGGGACACTCTGATCCCCAATTGATGTGAAAAAATTAAAAAAGAATTAAACATATTTTGGAATGGAAGGAACTGAGATTATTTTTGGGATTTGGACTGGAGGAGAAAGAGAGAACGAAAGACAGGAAGAAAGAAAGAAAGAGAGACGGGAAGTTCAAACAATTACAGGGAAAAAGAAGTCTAAGTAGACAAGGAAAGGGACAGGGCTGAGTTACAAAGGTTTCTTTACACTGTAATGACACGGACATTATGCTGAACTTTGCCGGCCGTAACTCAGAAAGAACAACTACTTTCACTGCTGCGGAGCTCCGGCCAGCAGCACATACTGCTGTTTGTCTTTCAAATGCCATTGTGGGTGAGGCCACTAGTGTACGCACAAAGTGCCTGTTACAACTTTCCATTCATGGTGGGATTGTGAAACTCACAAAGGAATGTCAAATTACCCTCCTATGATTTTGTGCAATTTCAAATGTCCGACCATCATCTTGTCAGTGTCGGCAAATGGGTTTTATTGTGATCCTTTGATTTCTCCACCGGTTTAGTGATAGTAAGAGTTAAAATGCACACACAGCAACCAGACACACATTTACTCACAGAGCAGTGCTAAACTGTTGTCCTTCCTGAGCCTCTTCCCAAGCTAAAACCTGATCTGCAGTGGAGGCAGAGTGGAAAGATTATATGTGAACAGAACCACGGGAGTGCTATCTTTTACAGGTAATTACTCAATTATCAGTAAACACTGTCGCAGGAGACACAATGCCAGAGAGGATCACACTAGCTGCTGAATGACTCACTTCAGCACCATAACGACATATGTTCAAAAACAGGATCGTCATGTGAAGAAAGGAAAAGGTAATTGCATCTGCATGTACATTCTTGTTGTACAATGCCAGATTAGACATGAAGATATAGCACATGTGTACTCAGTACTTGGTGTACTCAGTAATTATGTTGTAGTGATGAAACTGATACTGCTAGGTTTATTTAACTGAAATTAATGTTGACAAACTTAACATATTTCAAATATTATACACAGGTAAAATGAGCACTTAAATAATCTTGCTTGCACAGTTCCGCTTTTTGCCACTAGTGGGAGCTAGTAAACAGATGACATGAAGCTCACAGGTTCCCCTGCAGGTTCCAACTCAGAAAAAGTTCTTGTTTGCAGTGATTTTATAGGTTTGTTTAAAGACACAGGTTAAGACACATGCAGACAGGTAGTTAAACAGAGAGATGAGTTTTCAAGAGGCTGGGTGTTATATTACACTAATGTGGACTGAAAGGATGAGCAAATCTTTTCATTAGTGTGTAAACACTAGAGTAGATAAGATGGGACAGAGGAGCAGTCTGATTTGAACCCTTTGCTCCTCAGGTTATCCTTCTTCTTAAATAGGGTTGCTGTAGAGGTTAGTCAGGAAGCAGCAGCGTTCCACCTGGAGTGTGAAACCACACAGGCTTACCGAGGGCTGGAGGCACACATGGGGGTTACCTGTGTGTCACATGGTCATCCACCCGGCCTAAAGTCACATACCACAGTCCTTCCCCGCGGTACAACAAACTCACCACACAGGTTAACACTCAGCTAACAGTCAGTGAAACAATCGCCACCACTGAAGAAGCCCAACATGCCTTCTAAATCTCTCCTGAGACAACCTACCGTGAGGTAATGAGGAATTAGAGGGGAGGAAGGAGGTCTCCTGAAGATTTACAGGGTTTAACTCCTGCTACTGTCAACCCAGGAAGAGTACAAGAAGCCTTTGGCTATCAATAACAACAACAACCACCCCCTAACAACACACCACTCACAACATGAGAGATTTGTAGGAAACCTCTCGACGGTCTATTAAAAGCTTACATGAGAGTTACTATTGTGCTATTTCTGACCATCAGCTTGTGACTTCTAATATACAAGGGTTTAAGGCATGTTTTAAAATGCCCTTAAATGTGATTATCGATGTAGGTATTTTGCAAAGGAGTAAAAAGCATTTATGTTTACTGCAATGTACATTTCATTTCATTTTTAACTTGCATAAACATAGAAATGTTTCTTATTTTGAAAAAGCAGCCAATGGGAATCAGTTTAATTAAATGACTGATAAAATAAAATGATTTATATAGAAACATGGTGTGGTTATAGACCTAAGTTGAGTTAAAGGGCACTGGAAAGGAAAAACAACAAATAGTACAGTGGCCTAAATATCTACTTAAGTATTGGTATGTTTCCATTGTTGGCTCCATTAGCTGCGTGTATTATGGTAGTTTAATATGTCAGTGGTGCACGCAGAGAATTCACTGAGCTTGTGTGACGAACTTCTGTGGCCACTCCTCATTCCACTTTGCTTCTCTGCTGTAACAGGCAGTGAAATAGTCTGAAATGAGATAGTTTGATCTCTCTGCTGGCGTTCATTTACATCAACCCTCTCACCTCTTTTTCACAGTTAATAGAAAATAAATACAGTTCTTCCTTGTACTTCCAAATTAGGACTCATTCAGTGTCTCAGCAGGCCACTAGAAAAGTTTGTTTATGAATGACTTAATTAGTCCTATAGACAATTGTTAATACATTTTACAACCGCACAAGCAAATAAAGAATATAAAAGAATGTTTTTTTTAAAGTTGTTTGTCTGCAGCATGAGAATAGCAAGCGAGAACCAGCTACCTCTGTAATATTATATGCGAATATAAGCCATGTCTCCGATTAGTGAGACTGATATTAGAAAAATAAATCTCTATGTGATTTTTGCAATGCTTTTCTGGTTGCAAACTGCATACTTTATTATCACAAGTGTCACCTTCAACCAAAGTCTATTACAGATATCATCACAACAACCACAGGTTCAGGAAGTGTGCTCTGACTCACGTGTCAAGCGGTGGTTGATGACTGAACTATTTAAAGGGAGGATTTCGTGCTCCTCGGTTGTTGCCATTTTAGATTTAACTGTTCACAATCAGCTTGTTCTTTATATATAATTTTCCTTAATTGTATTGAATATGATGAGGGCTCAGGGCTCTGAGACAATATGTATGACCTGACATCTCAGTTTTGAGGACCAACATGCACCACAGCATCAGGCTGTTGACAAACAATGACTGATACCGAATGACAGATAGGAGGCTCCCTCTCAAAGTTATTACCAGACCAAGAGCCATCTAACACAGGGGCCCCGTGTTCACCCGATGGGCTTACACACTGGACAGGTATGTACTGTGCAATTACCAGACTAGCTGAGAGCACGCAATAATCAGTAGGTGCTGTACCATTAAGTATGGGGGCGGTGGTGCAAACAGCTTTAAAGAGGGCCCACTAGTGTCAGGTGTCAAGATTTACTTCACCTGACTAATTTTGCCCGCCTTCCAACTGTGCAGGGTGTTCTCCGAGATGAAGACAGTCTTGCAGCAGTGCATGCTCTGCAGTGGGTGTGCCCGAGCATGGGAGAATGTGTGTAGGTGTGCTCACGGTTTTAAAAATAGGGCATGCCAGAGAAACAACTGACAAACCGATCACATGCGTGTGTTTATGTTTGTGTCAAGGAGGAGCGTGTGAATGCAGCTTGATCACGTCGAGGTTTAACACGTTGCATGAGTGTGTGATGACTCCATAATCAGAGACGCAGATGTATAGAATGTAGAGACGTAAATAATGTGTCTGTATGTGTGAATGTATACACAGTTAAGGGAAGGGTCTTATGGTAGATATATATGTAAATATGATGAAGTAAAGTATGCTGAAAGGGTGTGAAACACACATCAAGTAAGTGATTCTTGGATGTCGGTGTGTGTTTGTGTGTCTGTGCGTGTGTTCAGCCATGACTGCAGGGTGAGGTGGAGGCTGATGCTTTGGCAGCAGGTCTGGCACGTCTTTCAGGCCCAAACCTGCAGAGGAGAGAGGAAAGAGGCAGGGTAAGTAAATAGGTGTGAAAGTATTCCTGCCCTCATGCATATCGCTTGACTTACACCTCACCATCACTTAAAGCTCACGGCATTGTCAAACCACATGCAGGTCCAGTTAACTTAGTCCGGTGTCCGGAGTGGTGTAAAGTTATTAATGGACTGCACTGCAGAAGGTGGATTCATGACAACAGGTTCCAACGTATCCTTAAGCGGAGCGGTTATAATTTTCTAAAATAACTTTTTGTTTGTCGAAGGATAGATCTTACATCCTTACACCTGTCTGTAAAATTCAGAACCTCTCAAGTGACATATGTCAATCACAAATTGATAATGAATCGGAACAAAATAAAGATTATTTAATTTCCACTTATTATTAAAAGCGATGCTGCGACATTCTGATCTCATTCCCACGCTATATTATTTTGTGGCTATGATTTAATGACCTCATTCAGAACTAATATTATTCTGTGGCCATGTAAACATTGTTTTCCACAAACGACACCTGAGGTGCTCCGTGGTAAAACATCAAATGTTCTCAGGTCAAAAAATAGCTGTGAGATATTTGTAAGTTCTAAGTATCCAGACCCCTCAGGTCCTTGGAGGCAGATGTACTCAGTGCGGGATGAGAACCAAACAAAGTCAAGCAGCTTTTAGTTACCAGGCTCCTGTGGAACAAGTTTCCCGAATACCTGCTGCCTGCTTAACTGTCAGCTCATTTATATCAGTTCTTAAAACGTGGCTGTTCACCAGAGGTGTGAGTCAGACGACTCGGACTGGAGTCGGACTTCCGTCACAAAGCTGGTAACTTCCTACTTGACTTGACCAAACCACAAACTACCCGTTTGACTTTAACATCAATGTCTTTGGGCTTCACTCCCGAAGAATCTCAAACAAGGTCAGCTGCCAATCAAGTGTCACAGTCAGCGAGCAGAGAAGGAAGTTTTGTGTCAAACAGACAGAATCCTCCCTGGAGCGCTCATACGGGATCTGGGAAAACATGCTTCCATTGATTATTATATTTGCATACAAGGACTACCCTGTGATGAAAACAGCTA
Source organism: Macroramphosus scolopax (assembly GCA_901007825.1). Classification (NCBI taxonomy): domain Eukaryota; kingdom Metazoa; phylum Chordata; class Actinopteri; order Syngnathiformes; family Centriscidae; genus Macroramphosus; species Macroramphosus scolopax. Next base: position 35,110 of record CAAKHC010007037.1, read on the forward strand.
TACGCAAACCATGATAGGTATGAAATTCCCAGACAGTGACAGAACAACCTCCAACTTCGACATTTGAGGCTCCGCAAAGATTCTCAGGTAATGATGATGAGTGACTGCTGATTGACAGTAGTAGCACATGAGAAGTTACCTATGTTAAATGAGGTGCTGTGACTAACGTTGACGTTTCAAAATGGAATTACATTTGAATAGAAAGTCTTTGGACGAACACAAAGTCCAGAGTAGTGACCTGTTGACTAGAGGTTGAAAATATTGACTTGTACATCCACGTCTTTTATTTCTCGTAGCTTCCCAATAAATTTAACAAGTAACTTCCTTTGAACCTTTAACTATGCATCATCTTCTTGATTTCATTGTTACCTCTGGCAAGGAGTTTTCTTTCCTGGTGTTGGTTTGTCTGTCTATCAGCAGGATTACGCAACAGCTACCTGGTTGTTTTTCATGGGCCAATGAAAAACACATTATATGTTCAGATACATTTAACACAGTGACCTTTATGACACCGTATTAGACTGAGGTTAAGACTAGAAATACCAGTTCATTTCTAGTCTTCCCTCACGTTTTCTTAATATTCCTGTGTAGATTCATATCTGAACATTCCTCTTACCAGTGGCAATAAACCAGCAGGCCAACGAGGGCACATCTCTAAAGCGTAGATGAACACATTGTAATTCAGCAGTCACACATTTCTAAAAACAAAAATCGAGCTGTGCGTGTCTCTTCCAACCGTCCTCTTGATTCTCTTCTATACAAGCGTTTGAAACAGGGCCTGCTACTGTCCACTGAGCTCGTCAGTCATTAAGTTGCTTTAGCACAGTGTCATCAAGATTAAAGGCTACATTTCCAAAATGAAGTAAGACCTCTGCTGCGGATATCGTCTGATAAAAGGATTTCCTCAATAATATCCATATAATACCTTCGCCTACATGGGAACCCTTCTAAAGGGAGTATCTGTCCCCTAAGGCAGTCGATCACTCTTCAATGTGACCGCAGCACAAAACTGTCATTAGAGAGTGTATCAACTCTATAACCTCAAAGGAAATCTCTATTCAGTGGCCATAAAAGAATGCCTTAGCCGACGATGGCTGTGGGGCCGGGTACAGAAAGAGAGCATGGATTAAGAGAGAAAACAGAGAGGAGAAGAGTGTACAGGTGAGCTTCTATAGCTCTGGAGGTTTGCTCAGCTGTGCAGTATTCTTTTCTGCGCCCCACCCAGTAACCAAAGCTGGGATATCTCTCCATTTCATTCTATTTCACCCTCCCTCTCTCCATCTATCTTTCATATTTGCACAGGTGAGAGGACCACAGACCAATAGATGTGGGTGGGAGACTTGAATGTCAGGTTTGCCTGGCTGGAGGAAGGAGTTCACCTGTGTACTGTGGATGGATGGGGATCTGATGGCCGGGGGGGGCCCAGCCAGCCTTTTGTCTGGAGAGACAGACAGCAAACACACAAACATACACATCGCGTGGAATCCTGTCAATGAGCGATTCACTCACAAGATCATTAATCATAATGACCTGTGACACAGTGAGAGAGTGGAGTCAAGGGGCACAACTGTAGAAGCGATTGAGATTCTGCAGTTCAGCATGAAGGACACAAACCTGTCAGACACAAATGATTCAAGACAGAAACACAAGAACATACACGATAAAGGGAGGGGCTCAGCATGGGAGGACAGAAACCAGGGAGGCAGGTGGAGCAGTACAGTAGCCATAAGGGTGCGGACGATTTGCACCCAGGGCCAAAAGTTCAAAGTGAGCCAGAACAAGCAGGTAACCCTAGCCACCATGTGCCAGAGTCTCACGTGTTGGCCTCATTGTCCTAGCAAGGGAAAGCTCGGGTTTCTGGAGGACAGCAAGCTTCCTGGGAGCTGAGGTCCACCTCCTCACCTATTTTCCCCTCAGACCACTTGCCCCACCCTGTACACACACACACACACACAATAGGCAAACACATTCATAATATGTGAGCGTTAGGTAACCATGAGGGTACACACTCAAGCCTGAGAAACTCGCTGTTATCGTGCGAGTTCAAGCACAAAAACAAGGCCCACAATCACACAACTGCTCCACCCAAGGGGGGCAACTAATGTACAGTTTGTCCAAATCAAAGCGAGGCCTTCCTTATTACAGGGAATTATTATGAGCCACTCAGCACCTTTCCTTGAGAAAAAAACATACAGCACATGTGACATAATGGTAGCAACTGGAGAAACGGGTTGTAAATCACAGTAATTATCATAATGCTCATGTCAAGGGAATCTCGCTCAGACACATGAGGTGGGATTATCAGACTAAGGATATGTACACCAGAGGCAATTCTCTCCTCTCGCTCTTAGTCAGAGAGAAGTTGGATTAAGGAGCAACTGAATCCTTTCTAGAGTCCTGCTGGAAACTTCCACTGTTCATAAAATTTATAAAACAATTTACCCATTTCCTTCAGCAGGATCTTAACTACTTTATATTACAGTTCAAAGAAATGAGTTCATCTTCAGAGTTCATCTCCCAAAACCAATTATTAACTCACTATATCCTGTATTTGATGTCTTATGGAGTAATATCGTTGTAACATTTTAAATTCTCCTTAACAAAGCTGACCTGTGTTGTGATGTGGCGGACGCCATTGCTGTATTTGATCTACTATATTGACCTGGATGTGATGCAGTACTTTTCAGAGGATGACGCAGTAGTTGTTATTGGGTGTTGTTCAGGGTTGTGCCGTTCCGGTGACATGACAAGGCTGCGCTTGCCAAACAGGTTAAATTATTCCAGAACTCCTGCATTGTATCATAACGTATGTCATATCTGATAGAAGCCCTCAGATCTAATCTTGAGTGTCTGCCTTTACAATACTTACTTGGGTAACACTAAGCCGTGATGAACAGCCATATACCGGGACATGTCCATAAGACATTTGTAGCCAGAGTAATATCCATAACTACATGTGCATCTGTCATCCAGCCTGAGGATGTGCGGCCTGCTGTCAGAGCTTAGCGTTTTTTATATATGTTAAATGTCACGTCAGCTCATCTTGTAATACCCTGAACTGGCATGTAGCTCAGAAACTCACACTCTGCTTCAGGATATTTAGCGTGCCAGTTAGAACACATGAGTTACTGCCTGTCCATGTCAACAAACCTTTTTACAAGCTGTTCAATATATAGTTAAAGAAAGAACAGAAATGTACTTATAATCACGTGCTTTTTGAAATTTAAAAGTCATTCTAGACAAAAATAAATGTCTGTATTTTACCTGGCTGAACTCTTAATTGTTTGGTTCCCACTTCCCAGACCTGAGGCTGGGATCCCCATGAACATACAGAACATTACTGGGATGTCATCAGGAATCCATGTGGCAATCCACTTCTCCACGAGAGCACAAGTCCACCAGCTATTGAAGTTGTGTGTGTGTGTGTGTGTGAACGAGAGCGAGGGGAGACTGTAAACCAAACACGCTCACTAAGTCCGACCCTGGAATCACATTGTTGCTGCTAACCAAGAAATGTACCGACGAGAATCTAACATATGAAGCAGAAGGCTGCGAGAACCTGACGGCACTGAGACGCTGCCTGTCTGCCCTCTTAAACTAGACTTGGTATCACCATCGCAAACTGCTGTCATTTCCATAATGAATGCATAGATGCCGATAGATGGCTGTGCCTCCCTCCTTCAGGGGCAAAGGGGTCTTGCCTTTCCAGTCATTGGTCACTCCCTGATTGCCGTTGACAAGGTGCTGGGCCTAATGGGCTCCCACTGAGAGGATAAAAGACAGCAGGAACAGCTACTGTATGGAAGCTGCAGTAGGTGGGGGGACCGGTTCAGGAAGTCTCATCTGGTCAACGCATGAACGTACTTGTATAATGACTGAATGAATCACCGAGAACAAGCTGAATCATACACATTACGGAAAAAGGAAGAGGAGGAAGTGAAACTGTTTTTTTTGGAGGAAGCAATTCCAAAAGAAATATTTTTTAACTGCTGCAATCTCTATTATTTGGCAATACAGAATGAATGACTGAAGGCAATGACTAGTGTTTAAATTGTAGCATTGCTGTTTGGTTTGCACTCAGCTTCCTGAAAAACAACATTGATACTAAGAGAATCATCCTGTGAAATAAAACAAACTAATCCCGTCCACCTCCCCAACTGCACGTACTCTATGCCCACAGCTCCATTGAACCAAGCTGGCTTTGGTTGACCTCGTGGTGGACAGGCTGTTTTGAATCCGGAGCAGTGAGGAGCCAATCGGAAGGTCCGTTGAGGCGCACATGCAAAGAATGTGTAAGTACAATCTATAGTTTGAACAGGCCATCAAGAGTCTACCGGGCGACAACTTTTGAGCAGGGACCCTTGGAACAGGGAAGTTAAACACTGTTATTTGCATCCACTACCCGTATTGTAATGATACAAAGCAAGTTGAAAGTCTGCAGAGTTTCCCTTTACCACAAAAAACACTTCAAAAGTTAACTTAGAGGACAGAACAGAAACGGAGCAATACAACGTGAATGAGTTAATGCTACATGCCTCCATAACATTGTCAGGTGTTCCTATTATTTTGTCCACCACCTTTACTTCTTCTGTTCTTATAAAAGTTAAGATTTGGTTGAAGTCTGATTTTCTTTTACATCTCTGAGCCTTTCAGTAGCCCCAGGGCGTTGTGTGGAGGTGTGAATGCTAACATGGCTCAATCTGTATGCCACAGAGAAAAAACAATCCATGCTAATCTGCCGCCACAGACAGGAGTCCAGTTAGGCCAATCAGGAGGGGAATCATCTGGAGTGGAGAGGGCTCAGAGAAGCCTAGATCAGGCCCCTGATTGCAGCATGGGTGATTTGCAGCTCGAGAACAATGATGGCTGCCTGGGTCAGCACTGATGGAGAGGCTCTGACTACCCAGCACAGACAGCGCGGACTCACCTGACAGTCATGGACTGATGTGCATACATGCATGAACACACGTGCAGGCGCGCTCACACACAAACTCACACACGGCCAACAAAGTCCTCACACTTTGTGTTAGTCACAAAGGTAATGTGACTGACCAGGGCAGTTTTTTTTCTATGACCTATACATGCCCCCGAGGCTTGCATTTGACCCGCTGCATTTTACTAACAACACATAAACCAAAACAACTCAGCAAGCTACTTCCTATGAACTCAGCAAAGATAAAACGGGAAACCAACTTTGCCCCGCAGCAGAATATGTAAATACGACGGGAAAGGCTAAAGTTTGCATGAATTGAAGGGGGAGTTCAAATGTTAAGAGTGCATATGAGGGGAGGCATGGGGGAGAAGAGGAACCATCGACGGGAGTTTTCTTTAGAGCATCCCCTTTGATCTGACTGGTCATCATGGAGATAGACGGAGGACCACAAGGGACGAAAGGTCACTTCAAAGTGACCCTGGGGTTTCTGAGGAGGTGACCAACACTGTCACTGGCAGCAGCTACACCTCGAAGATCTGTCAGTCCATTCTGGATACAGACTTAATCCCCTGAAGGAGGGGCTTTACAGCATCACCAAAGTCTGAATGTTTCAAAGACTTTGGAGGAATACTCCTTTAACTTGATTGCCAATGATCTCTTTCCTTCACCCATCAAACATCGGCTGAGAAATTCAGTCAACAGAGGAAGACAGAAAGAAATGGAGGAGAATAAGTCTGAAATAAAGTCAGAAACAGACCTTTTTATGCAGTTGGTGTAGTTTTAAAATCAGCAATAGTCCCCCTTAACTATATATCACTTAATATAAGCTTTGTCCAAAATTTCAGACTTTGAAGTTATAAATCATGAATATTTATTTACTGATAGATATTTGGACATTGACAGGAACACTAAAAATACCTGTTCATCCCATTTGTGGACAAACTTGTACCCACAGCTTTTTATAGCTATTTGAAATTGTTTGCCCACGTTTTTTTTCAGCCAATTAAAACACCAAGGTCCTGAAGCTGAAAGGTTCCTTTTCAAGTCTTTCTCACATCAGGAGAAAACGGTGGTATTAAGAGTTAATTCGGGGATTTTTCCCGTGTGTTTTTAAGAGGCTGCACTGTTGCCCCGGGTCCTGTGTGGGAGTTGAGAGGCTTGCTTTGCCGTGCGATACTACACCAGATTGCACCCAGCTTCTAGTATAGGCAGGTGAGTACATGCACATGCCCACCCTCTCCCTTCACGCACACACAAACACACAGAGAAGTCACAGGACTCACAGGGAACAAACTCATTCACATAAATGTGCTACGGTGGACGCAGGGACAAAGTGAGTCTCACTATCTAGAGAAGTTCCTTTATTGCTATAAACTAGCAGGAAACCTGGCCATACTTTTGATAGTCATTTATAGCTCTAATTAGATGAGTGTTTGGTTGTCGAGAGAGGCGGAAAAGGTGGGGAGGAGAGGGGATGACAGGCAGCCAAGACTACAGATGAACCCTATGACCAAACAATCTCAGTTTACTTCAGTGTCGACAACCTGGGTGAAGTTCCAACACAATGACCTCAGATACATGAGAGGTCATATTCATGAGAAAAACCCCGTCCTGGACTTCCTCCTTTGAATGAAGAACAAACACACACAGACACAAACCTCCTGCATTAGATCAGGTTGAATATCATTTTAATGAAAGTTTCTCCAAAATGTTTTATGGCCACAGGAAGTCATAAAGAATTCCCTGTGTGTTTTGTAAACAACTGAGAGTGATTGGTGGCTTTGAGAGATCAGAAATCAGGACTACTGTTGCTAATACATCCCGTATTCGACCTTGAGGGCATGACTCATAACACCAGAACCAACAGCTAATAGTTTGCGGGTTCAGTGATTGTGAGTTTTCCTACTGGGAACAAGCTGTCTGGGTACTGTACACCCAGCAGCCTTGGCAGGGAGGATCCGATGAGGGTGAGAAGGCAGTGGGGGAGGTGAAAGAAGATTTTAGGGTGCCTAGAGTTTTTGGGGCTGAGTGGGTCTATTTAGCCCCCAGCAGATTGCCCCCCTTTCCTTCCCTCCCCTCCTCCTCCACCCTTCTCCTCCCCCTGGCTTTGTGTGCCCTGAGCCCACTCCTCCCCCTTTTGTCACCCGGGCATTCCGCTTTGGTTAGCACACACAATGGGCGCTCAGTGCTCGCTCTCCTGACACTGCATTCTGCCTGTGCACCAGGGAGTGGGCACGGGAGGGGGAGGCGGAGGGGTACAGGGGGGAGGGTTAAAGGATGACAGCAACTCACCCCATGTGACCAAAATGCCAAGTATCAACTCCCTCTCCTCTTTTTTTTTCAAAGTGCATCGCCTAACTTCAACCATCTATACAGATGGGCAATAAAGCCAGTGCCAGTGGGCCCGCTTGGCACGGAGAAAAACAACTTCGCTGGCCAGACAACAGAACAGGTGTCTCTTCTGGCTGGCTGGATATGCGGAGCTCTGCCTTAACCCAGCTTGCCCCTCAGAATTTGTGTGCCCGGCTACATGTGTGTTCCCTTCATCTTTATGCAGCTCGGCACACATCCTAAGCGGAATTTTAAGACCTGGCTTCAGAACATTTTTGTCTGAAAATTAATCCCCCACATCGACAACAGTAAGGGTAAATTTGGCATAATTACAAGACCAGGCTTTACTGCTTTGACATGTTTATCAAAGATTTGGAACTCTTCCTGGCCTCCAGCAGTTTTGCCCCACTGATATAATGGCTGGACAAGTCATTGCTTGTCGCTTGCACAATTGAATAATAGATGATTCCACATATCTGAAAGTGAAAAGCTCCCCTGTACCAAAACATAGAAAAATAGTGACACACTCAGATGTAAAACAAAATAAAAAAGATCCTCCTCCTCTGTACAGCTCCTTAAATTATTGGAACCTTTACGACAGGATTATGTCATTTGAAATCATTTCAGGTTTAAAAAAGCAGCAAGATATCGACCTGTAATTCGATGGGACATTTAATTCCTATGTAAGGATAGCAACCAGTGGAGTGCAAGAGGATGACCGGGTCTGTATATGTGTGTGGCAGCAGCTCAGGGGCTGGTGGGGGGTTCGTTTGAGTTTCAAAGACCCTGCTTGTTCGCCCATATTTCACACCATGGTGACATCTTAAAGCCTAGACAGGCCTGGTTGCTTCGCCTTCTCTTTCACTTTCTGAGAAAAAAGGGGAATTGGGATGGGAGGGAGGGGGTACTAAAATATATGCAAATGGTCCCCCAGAGGGGATACGAATTTTATGGGTTTAGAATTTAGTTCAGCCAACCTGAATAATCAAATGTGGGAACAAAAAAAAAAAAAAGAGCCCCCCACCATCGCAGCACCACAACTCCATACCTTTAGCTTGAACCCCCACCTCAGGCCTCATCTCTGCTCCCTCCTGCCAGGTCCTCACATAAGAGGAGCTCAGTACGTCCAAACTCTTAATAGGAGGAGGGGTTTGAGGAAACGAGAAGAGGGGCTAGTGTACCTGATCAGGCAGAACTGCCGGTTCCTGATTACGACACCATTTTCTCAGCAGGCTGTCCGGCCTCATCCTGCTTCTGTGAATATGGAGCATAGGGCCAGCCAATCCCCACAGCGCTCCCTCTCATCTAATGGCAGAATTAAGACCGTTTAGAGTGATTTCCTCTGCCTTCATGGTCTCACTCTGAAAGAGCTGAATCTTTTTCCCTTTGCGGCCGATTTACAATGTGGGGGGTCCTGCATGCAACGGGTGAGAGAAAAGTTCTACATGACTGAACATAACATTACAACAGGTGGGGAATTGAACAGAGACTCCGCAGAACATGGCTGAGAACAAATTACCTCACATATACATTATAATTGCAAAGAACCGTTATTCAGTTTAGCTGGAATTTTCTTATTTTTGTGCCACACTTACCCCCATGTGGATTTATGAGTTCTTAACTAAACTCCCTGGAGAAGCATCGTCAGAACGTAGCATAGCATAGCAACACTGTGTTTCTTTTGGACACCAGCCCAAGTAAAGACTTACTATAAACATACACATGGATCTGTTGCACCTTTTGTCAGGGCTGGAAACAAACTACATCTGTTATTTGAGCTTTTGTTGTCTGAACGATCCTCTGAACACGAGTCAGAGCGATTAATAAACAAATCAAAGGTTTGTGTTGGACATTTTTAGCTAAGTTACAAGAGTTAAATTATAGTTGGTATTTATTGGAATTAGGGAGAAGAAAAAAAAGACACCAAATAAAGGATATTAAAAAAGCAAAAGATATTTAAGATTTATTTTAAAAAAGACTGTGAGCCGGTTTCATTTCACATTTCATCACACACAGGCTGAAGAATTAATCGTTCATTTATGGGGTTTAAAACCTGCTTCTTAATCAAACTAAACAATAAAAAAATATTGCACCACATTGCCAAAATAATGAAAAAAGGTTTTCTTGACTGATGAAAAGTCGACATTTTGGGGATACAGAGTTTTCATAATACATCTCTTTTGCTCATACTTAAAAAGTAATCCCAAAAAGGATGGAAGCACGCCAAGAGTGTAAAATCACATCTTTTGTCAGATCAAAGTGATTCATTATGACACTAACCCAAACAGGGTTAAAATCTCAACGCAAATCTGCTTAAAATCACTCCTTCTGTGTCACACTGCGTTACATCAAGCCCATCGCTCTGCAACATGGCATCGCACCATATCAAACAAACACAATCTGAACCTGTTGCTTTTGTATTTCCCATGCTGTCTAATGATTCCCCCCACTTTTTCTCAGAACCTCCAGTAGACAAATCCTTCAGCTTTATTGCCCAGACTCAAGGGCTGCAGGTGCACAGGCCACAAAAGGGAGAGAGGGGGGGGTGTCAAGGGGATGTAGCGGTGGAGGAGGGGATTGGAAAGAGAATGGCTAGTTGGGAGATATGAGAGGAAGGAACAGAGCCCCCCTACCCTGGTTTAACCTCTAAACCCACCCATCCTTCCCCTCTCCCTGCGATCCCTACCCTGCTCACCTCGCTGTTTTGCTCCACTGCCTTGCCACACGTGAGACGAGTGCACACCGCGAGTGGTGCCGCCTGGCGCTACCAGGTCTTCCCGGGTGTGTGTGTGTGTGTGCGGCGGGGGGCAGGCGTGGCAGAGTGGCCATGTGGCGGGACTAGTCCTTTTCTTCTCAGCCAGTAGAGGAGCAATAATGACTATGAGGTACAGATGTGCCCGCTGAAGCTTGCCCTGCGTTGCCCCGCATTGGCCCCTCAACCTCACATAACTACTTCTGGCCTCCGCTACTGTTTGAGCAACCTGAATTTGATTTATCCGTTGAGATCGGGGTGGGATTCCTCCAAAGAGATTGAATGTGTCACTAATTAGGTGATATTGAAGGCCTTTCTCAGCCGTGCGATCAAGAGATCCAACTTTAATGTGACACCTTTAAATTGAGCAGCTTGTAAAAACAAACTGTCCAAACTCAAAGGGTGTTGTTGTTCTTGTTCCTACCGTTGCGTGCCTGAGCTTCCCTGTGTAGAATGACGTGTGCAGAGTTTGACAATAGAAGTCTGTTTTCACGTTCATTGATGGAAGTGTGAATCTCGTCTGCGCTCATCGACAAACTGATTTAAGAAGACGGCCCTCTGAGCTGAAACGAGAAGCCTCCGTCGCATAAACACTGAGAATGGACTTCATAGTGAAGTAGGAGACATCTTGTGTCCTGCTGTTCAACTGGTGAAGTGAAAAATATTTACATGTTAATTGGAATTTTTGATGAGGGAGAAGGAGTAAGCAGCATTTTAAGGATGTTAATGTGGTAATTAGGCTTTTTTGAAAATATAATTTAGTATTTTTGTGTTCCTTAAAACACCCGTGAAGGGTCTTTAAGATGTGACAGTTACATGTTATAAAGTAACAAATCGTAGAAGCTTCCAACCATCGTTTGTTCTAGAGAAAAATATCAATATAAAAGTGTAGCTAATTGATCATCTGCTAATTGACTAATTGATAAAATGAGAGACTGCTTCAATCTCAAACACGGGATTGAATAAGAAGATTGGTGTAACTTCTGAGAAGTGAGTGCCAAAAATACAAATGTTATTTATATATTGTCTCTTTTAAGGTGCATGTGAAATTCGGAAAATTAACGAGTGGGACTATTTGGGACCTGAGAAGGGGAAAAAAGTATTCATTTTTTAATATTTTGTACCATGAGACATTTGGACAATGTTTCCAATAGTGGTACGATTGTTGTGGCAAACTTACATCTGTTATTCTAATTTAAATCTATATCCCATAAATCTGTAAATAGTGTTCGTCCATGTGCCTCCACTTATTCTGTTTGGCTACTTCTGAGTAAGTCATCCTTTTGACAAGATACAAAAACATCTCATATATTAATTTAAAGTCTTTCAACTACCTTTTTAATTTACATGCCATTCTGTCAATTTGATATTCAGTACCATGATTATTCCTGAGAAGAGAATGTGGATGCGATATAATTCAGGGGCCTGATGTTTCGACAGACAAGAAAATCCAGACTCGATCATTCGAAGAGGATCCGAGATGGGAGGGTTTGTTGGTTTAATGAGTCAGGTTAAGGACGGCCTAAAAAAGACACACATTGTGAGTCACAGATAAACTGTTGTGCCAGTGAGGAAACACCTAACTGTACCTAACGCAAGCAGGAAATAATATAAAACACGGCGCGGCGGTGTCGACGGGGGTTCCACCTGTAGACAACAAGAAGCCATAGAAATTGCCCACTATACATACATACATACATAATACGCCAGAGCACTTTAACTTGCTCTCTGTCACAAATCCATGTGCAAACAAACAAACGTGACAATGTTGCTGGAGCTGCTATGCTGGAACACGCCCTCGGGGACAGGAATAACAGGCCACTCCAGAGCACGGGGACATCGGAGACACAGTGGCACCATACAAGCATGATGACTCTTTAACGTCTCCTTATCTCCATCCCTAATCCTCGGCCGTTGCACCATCAGCTACTGTTTACACCAACCACAAGTCAAGAGTAAGAGCCGAAAATGGACTTTCTCAAAGTTGAATGTCCACTAGAGGCCATTGAGGAAGGCCTCTAGTGTGGAGCCTCATATTGAATACGGATTGAAATTTACATGACAACTTAGGAAAAATGCTTTTTTATTACTCATTCATCCCCTAAATCACTTGGCACCCCCGCTTCTTTCCTCTGCCTGAGCTATTAAATCACCATCTTGACCCTGCAACCCGGGGCCGCAACCATAAAGAGCCCCCTGTGGGTCAGGGGCCTGATTGTAACATTTGAATATGAAATAGACTTGGTCGGGCCTGGAAACAGCCCCATGCACTGAGACACTGGCTGACCCCCAGGAGAGAGGCCTGCCTTAGCAGCCCAGGGCCCCGAAGGCGCTCTCTTCTCTCAGCGAGGATTTACTTGGACTTGAGAAGGAGAGAAAGACGGAGAGAGGGCTGAAGTCGGGGGTAAGAAGGGAGGATGGGGAATGAAGCAGGGTAGGGGTTGAGCGAGAGTGAGGGAGAAGAGAAAGAGAGGGCAGACATTTGAATAAGACAAGAAGCGATTGGTGTTTGCATGACAAAGGAGGCCGCCATCTCCCCTGATTGGTGTCACAGTGCGGCACTAAAGCCATGCAGGCCCCCCGGGGTGGGGTGATGTGTGGAGCACAGTCATGTTTATGCATCCAAGGTGTGATATTAGGGAGGGATAGCGGGGGCCCCGTCGTCAAGTTTCGGGTAAAGAAGTTTGTGCGCATATTCTGAAAGGAAGTTTGCATTTTTCTGGCTACCTATTTACAATTTCAAGTGGAATTCCAGCCCAAAACCACTTTGTCTCTTCACACTTCACTTGGAAAAACCCACATTTTAAAGTAAACTAAAAGACTAGCAACCATCTGTAAAATCTCTCCAATAGGAGATGCACTGAGAGATAACCTCGCTTTATTAAAGCGATGTGCTTATTTTCGTCCTTTTGCTCATTGTTTCTTACAGTTACGGTAACATCATTTTAACCACATTCATTCACACAACATGATTATCGAAGTCACAAAAGTAACTCATGAGATCCTGGAAACACGGAGACAATGCAACGCTTGAAAGGGGCAAGACAGGTTGTAAACAAGCCAACAGTTAAGCCAGATCAAACAACTTAATTTGGAGATAAATATATGGGTGGAAGGTATGACATGTCATTTCACAGGAAAGCTGCCAGCGCATCCAGAGTAAACACAGAGGGGCACTTTGCCAATTTATTTTGCAGATACGCCAAGAGTCTATTAACACCTGTAAGAACATTCAAATTACACAAAAACATCCCAAGTATCAGGAAATCTGGATGGCCTTGATCAAATCTAAGAATGATAGAGGGTTAGCCTAGAGGAATGAAGGTGCACACCTGCAGCCAAATATCATCAAAGCACATATGAACGTCTTTATCTCCTCAGTGATCCTGAAAATAAATACTGCTGAGTTTCCTCGTTCTTTACTCGTAGTTGCAAAAGCCACTAATTATTCCAGAGAGGTGCGAAGACAACCGCCCTCGCTGTTCCCTGCTTGGCTGTCAGTGGAGCGGTCGGCTACTGCAGGTGGACCCCTGGCACCCCGACTCCCCTACAGCAGCCTCTCATGCGACCCCTCCTTTCTCCACTTTTGATGGGAACAATGACAATACAAGAACATAGATGAGAGCGGATCATGAGTCGGCAAATCCAGAGGCCATGGAGGGATTTCACAGCTCAATACATTTGGACAATTTGTTTACAATCCCCATTATTACAAGTCCCATGGGAGTAGGTGTATGCATAAATATTGAAGTATTTTCTCTGAGATATTGCAGATTAGCTGAGAGCCCCCCCCCCCTCTGCAGAGCTGCTTAACCACTGATGCAAAAGTACCAAGACAAGTGCAAGAAAAACAAACGTTGGGATAAGAAAAAAGAGAGACGAGGAAAGTGCGAGTGAGAGTTTGTCAGGTCACAAATTCACACTCAGGAAATGTGCACAGCTACACACACACACACACACACACCGACCCCCTGCAGATAAAGCCTCCGCAGGCTCATCTGAGCGGTGCTGCTGGCCCTCGGGGACACACCTCCAAGAGAGATGGCCTGACTAACTCTCCATGGCAACTAATCAATAAGTGACACAGTCAGTCAGGACTGACCCGTAGCCCAGCGTGCAACCTCCCCCAATGTTCCCAGGGTTACACTCCCATAAACCACACACACACATACAGACTGGGGGACAGTAAAAGACAAAGTGCCCCTAGACTGACCAGTGGCCCCAGAAAAATAAGTCTTTGGCTGCTGTTGACAACATACCTTTCAAGATTTGCAAGTGTGCTTTATGTGTCTGTGTGGGTTAGTGTGCGTGTGTGTGTGGAGGGGGGGTGCACACACACGTAGGGACAGGTTATGTGCGTACCGAATGAACACGACTCCTGACAATAGCGATATGATCAGAGGGCTTCTGATGGAGCGAAGTCACCACACCGCCATTGTGCGTCTGTCAATCTGGATTCTCTCTCACTGTCCTCGACAAACACTAATCAATAGCTGTGGCCTAGATGAGACGCCTAATCTTCCCCCTTGTCACCCCCTCAACTCCTTAACCCGCGGTCCCTGCATTGTCACGCAGCGGTCCTGTACTCACTTCACTGTCCCTAGGCATATATTCATCTGTGCACATACACTTGGCCCCCTTTTTTCTAGGCTTCCAAGACAGGTCAGAAGTGGGGTCAGAACTGTAGCTAAAGCAACGCTGCATGCTCCAGTGTTCATAGACAAAGTAGCGTGTGCTACAGAAAGGAACCATCTGCAGCAGACACACTTTTACACACTTAAGAGTCCCGCTCGGTGCACGGGCTTCACTTAGTTCACACAAGAACCATCCGCTTGTATTTAATCGCCCTCACGGGTTATTCAACGACATGTCTCCTGATCCAGTTTCCTCCTTGTTCTTCTTCTTCTTCCTCTGCGTACGCATTCATGTGCGGCTTAACACGTCTTCCACCGCATTTACAAGGCAAAACAAATCATCCTCAGCGACGCTTGTTTGAACAAAAAAAATGATCACAAGAACTCTAAACACACAACCGGTGCAGAAACCACACAATCCTTCCATTTCAACTGTCGGTGCGACTCGTATTTGTTTTATTTGGGACAAAAGGGACGGTAATCCCCTCTCATATTTGGCGAGTCTCATATTCACGCACACCTGCTGGGACAAAGTAAACACGTCTTCAGAGGCAGACACCTTAATGGATGATGTTCGCATTAAAGCCTCTGTTAGGGAAAAACCTCGAGGTAGAGATGTTGACTTTACATTGTACGAGGACACGGCGGATGAGACATATCAAAGCCACATATCATTTACAGTATGCACATATCAAGCAAAGTCATGGTTTGTCAGTGTTCTCAACTAATTTCACGCAATGTCGGTAGACTGAGTCACACTTTGTTACACAGGTGTCAGGTGTTTCTCTCATATCTGTCAGCAGGGATCTCTCATATCTGATCAAGACCAAAGCTCTGCAGATTGTCTGAATTACTCCCAGAATTCTATGTTATTTAAATTCATTTAAAATCTAATTTTCATCCCAGTCTCCGTTTGTGCCGTACTTGAGCAACGACAGTCTATAAGCAGCTAATTTACTTCCAACTGATAGAAGCACTTGCTGCTGTGCGGATGCAGTTTCTTGAGTGGCGGCATGCTTGTCTTTGAAGCGTGTCCCACTCAGCATTCCTTGTGGTTGTGTAAGGCAGGGCGATAAAAACCGCAGCCATCAGTAATGAGACATTTGCATCACGAACAAGTCTGTCGTTGTCCACATGCGTTCAGACGGCGAGCTAAAAATTAAGGCCGTGCTTAAGAGAAAAGAGGTATATAAAAATGGTTAAATGTGATTTTCTAGTGTATTTCCTGAGTGCTGTCAGTGAATGAGTGAGTGAGTGGGAGAGTGAAAGGAGATTGGGAAGACGGTGCAGTGGAGAGGGATGGCTCTCAGTGGGTCAGCCCGAAAGCCCTGACCCCAGGAGGATTTGATGCCATTTTCCCACGCAGGGAGTCGACCTGAGAGGAGCTCGTTAACAACATCTGCCCCAGTTCAGAGAGATTAACCCCCGCCCCAACCCCCGCACCTCCACACACACTCACACACACACCGCTCTGCTGTCAGTCTCAGTGCCTCACACAAGTCGCACCGCTCTGGACAGGCCAGCCCGAGCCGGACAGGGCGCTCTACGCCCCTCCAGGCTGAGCTCTCCTGGACATCCCAGCCACAGCAAATCAATATAGTCTGACTATGTCATGCGCGCAGGCCTCAACCGCACTCATCCATTCATCCATTACAGTTCAACTATGTTGTTAGGTGATGTCTGATCACTTCATCAGAGGAGCTTCCAGATTGGAGTCTGAGATTACAAGAAGGTGGGCGTATGCTCAGAAGGTGTGTTCCTGCCGTCACTCGCCGAGCCAGTCGAGCGACCGAGTTAGTGATGTCACCAGCGTCAGTCTGTCAGACAGATTTGTGTAATGAGTTTTCCACTCATCACACTGACGTAAAGAGAGACACTCCAAAACACACTCTGATTGCCACCGTTCAGGTGTACTCCCACAGGACATGCAACTGGAAGAGCATGTTATGACATAATATGGGGAGCGACGCATGTGAAAACAGGACGGCCTGAAACGTAGCCCGTGGCTCTGCTGCTGGTGAGCTGGAGCCTCGCATGCGCTGCACACAGGCGCTCGAGTACATAGGTACACGTCGCCACAGTGGCAGAATCCACTGGGAATCTGCTGAATCCATGTTCTACAGGGCTATAATTAGGTTAGTTTTTGGAGAGGGGGGTTAAACAAACAGGGGCTGTGAGGTCATAGGCAGATGGAAGTGGGATATGCCTGCACTTGCTGAGTGGGCACAGAGCTCCACATGACAGGAGAGAGAGGCCCTCTGGGCACTCAGCAGGGGGAGAGCGAGGGGGGATGGGAGTTGGGGAGGTGGGCGAGTAGCCCGACTTGCATGGGCTTCACTGACGATTCAAATCAATAATGCACGCACCGTCCAGCAACACACCTTTCTACACATTCTTTACCCTAATTTATTGTAGGCATTAAATTTCAGTGCCAGTCCCAGCAACCAGGGAGAAGCTCAGCTTTGCAAACAGAGGTTGTAAAGGGATATTTCACTGTACTAGAAATATCTAACTTTTTCATTAGATTTGGATCAAAAAAAGTGTGGAAATTTAGAACTTTAATTATTCTTCCAAAGAGCTGCACGGATGTATGCTGGTGTGAGGTTATTTGTGAGATTGAGTACAAGCCATAACTCCGTCCATTCCACACTACACTTCACACAAACACCTCTGACACCGAGGAGCAGGATGAGAAAAGCTGCTTAATTACAAAAAAATTAGTTGGAGAGTGTGATTAGGTGACGGGTGGCTGCTGGCACACTGGAGTGACTTAAGACCCTGTCAGTGAATGCAGGGAGGTCTGGATAATCTTTCCCTCCACAAAGGTGCGTGGGGCTAATCCAGGCCGCTGCACTGAGCTGTGGATCAAGTCCTACAGGGAGTGTGGGAAGGCCAGCGGGGACCGCCACAACTCCAGCCCTCTTAGTGGCCAAAGCTTACTGATTCCTAGGTACACTGCAACAGCAGGCCGGTTCATTCTCCCAAAGCAACTTCACAGTATTCAAGTCAGCTACAGTAAGCTTGTTTAGGGCCCATAAGAGAGCTCATGATTGTGCAGAGCCGACAGAGGCAGTTTGCAATCACTACTTTATTTTGACTGAACCAGCTCAAAGATAGTTCAGATGTAGAGAAAGAGAGAATGACAACAACAAAACGTCCGCTGTGCACATCAGTAAAAAAAAAAAAAAAGGAAAATCTCTTCTGAACAGGCACAAAGTTATTGACCATTAAATAACTAATTTGATCCTTTAGAATAAAGTTTTACATTATTTAAATTTGCCCAACAGAACTTTTCAGGACAACTTTCAGATGACACCACTTGTATTTTATTAGGAAAATAATTGAAGCTATATTGAATCTATAAAAATAATGAGTGTGACTTTAGACCGCTTTGATACTTCAATGTATTTCTCAGAAATAACTGATTATTGACTTTGTGTAATGTAATTAATAATAATGGGCTACTGATAAATGTCTGATATGTCTTCACATTTTGATATAGTAAATTTAATGGTTGAACATCACCCCAATTTGTAGATAAATAAAATAAACATTTGTATTGCGGAAATATTTGTTATCACATTCAAAAGGCCTTTGTATTAAGTCTGGCTGTGATTTTACTAAGATAGATATTGTTGATAACAAATGCTTCTTCTGATCCAAATAAGAAGGGATGAATATGAGGGCCTATTTGATATACTAATAACACGAAAATCTCTGTAATGATTAATTGTTTAGTTGCATCAACAATATTATCTTTCTAAAAAAATATTAGGAAGAAGGTTGCATTCACTGAGTGGCAGATCTTCAAAATAAAATTCACCAGTAAACGTCTGTGAGACTGTTGAATATAAATAACACATAAGAGACAGAGTCACAAATTATGTTTCGTACAAATTTATTCAGCATTTAAGAATAGAGGATGGTCTTAAAATATGTAGAAACGTCAGTTTAAATAAAACCTTTTTCGTTCAGAATAATGAGTAAACATGACACTGTCGAAACCATCACAGAACTGAACATTTTACAAAACAAAGTTAAACATTTCCACATGACAAAAAATCGGGATCACAAGCTAAAAAACAAAAAAAAACTATAAATAAAACTTTGCGTTTGCGACCCGCACAGTCTTAATATTTCATTTAACCTAGGCATTGATGAGGGGGGAGGAAGAAAAAAAATCTACAAAAAATTTGGACACATTCGAGACCACTGACATTCTAAAAATGATGTGTAAACATTTATGAAGCAACTTTCCATCCAGCTTTTCTGAAATACACCAGCCTCTTCACGAGGCCACATGCCTTTTCATAGAGAGAAAATATGGCATTATTTAAAATATAGAAGTCCAATTCTTCTACATAAGTTGATTGCTTATACTTGTGATAAAAAGCCTCTTTGCAATGCAATTTACTCTGATGGACTCAACGTTCAGTCTCGGCCCACTTTAAATACTTTTAAAATGGACAACTCAAAAACATATTGCGATAAATTGTTCTTGAACACAACGTTTTCTTTAGCAACCAAAAAGTTCAAGTATCCAAGTACTTTTTTTTCGTAAAGTTTGAAGTCTTTCTGTTGCTCTCAGATGTGGGTGAGAGGTAGCGTCCCATTGACGCCAGTCCCTGCGCTCTGATAGTGGGGATGGACGCTGTGTAACCGGCTGCTCTGCAGGGAGGAATGCTCCGCGCTGTCCCCGCCGGGAGGCAGGTACATGCTTATCATATCCCTCAGGTCCCCCAAACAAGCCCTCTGTGAGTGGGACGTGATGGCCGGCGGCGGTGAGCTGGGCTCGGTCTTACACACGGACGCCATGGAGCTCAGTCCCATGGCGCTGCTGGTCTGCTGCGTGTACGCCGGGGACATGCTGTACGTGGAAGCCGCGTTCATGTAGGTCTGCGCCGAGGACATCATGGGGTACTGGAGCCCTGCCATCTCGTATCGGTGCATCTGCTGGATCTGGGGGCTATTCATGCTGTGATGCTGTGGGTAGGCCAACTGGTCCTGCATGAGGGAGTACGCGCTGTTCGTCCACCCGTTCATGTGCGCATAACCGTCCATCCTCTGCCCCACCGACACGGAGTTGTTGACGCCGCTGGCCCCTGGAGCCAACAGTCCCCCGGGCAAAGAATACTTGTCTTTCTTGAGCAGGGTCTTGGTCTTCCTGCGGGGACGGTATTTATAATCCGGATGCTCCTTCATGTGCATCGCTCGCAGACGCTTGGCCTCGTCAATGAATGGTCTCTTCTCGGCGTCTGTCAGAAGTTTCCAGTCAGCACCAAGCCGCTTGCTGATTTCAGAGTTGTGCATTTTAGGGTTTTCTTGGGCCATCTTCCTCCGCTGCCCTCGAGACCAGACCATGAAGGCGTTCATCGGCCGCTTCACCCGCTCCTGGTCGCTGACACTGTTGTTCTTTGCGCCCTGCGCCGAGCCCGGGTTGGACTGCGGCAGCGGGGTCTTGATCTCGGTTTCCATCATGTTATACATTCTAGCTTTCAAAAGTTCACTCACAGGCACTCAAAAAAAAGTTCTCAGAACGCTACCAAGAGTCTAGGAGGTAGAGATACTGACCAGTCTCACAAGAAGATTGGAAAAAGTTCTGCCCAAAGAGGCAAACGCGCTTGCAGGTGTTTCTGATTCCTCTCCGCTCCAAGCTGATCCGTCACCAACAGCTCTGAAACAGAAGTCTGAAAACTTGTTCACCAAGCTCATGTGTTAATAGGCCTAGTGGCCGGATCATGTGACGCGGATGACAGCATCACAATGAGGCGCAAGTGACCAATCAGCGCGCAGCTTCCATACCCACGGTTCGACCAATGGGGGCGCACATCGGAGTGTTTTGGTAAGAAGAGGAAGGAGAGGTAAAGTTTATAACAGCAGCTCTGCAACCTGAGAGCAAAAGATGTACAACTTTTATATGGGAATAAACAGAAAATTATGTTTTGTGGTCACACAGCTGATGGCACAAAAAATGTATAAACAAATAAAAAATGGCTAATGTGTTGTTTTCTAATACAACTGGGACTCAGCTCATAGAACCAAGAGTCAAAACATGTAAATATGAAGTGTAA
Source organism: Macroramphosus scolopax (assembly GCA_901007825.1). NCBI lineage: Eukaryota > Metazoa > Chordata > Actinopteri > Syngnathiformes > Centriscidae > Macroramphosus > Macroramphosus scolopax. Next base: position 55,831 of record CAAKHC010007037.1, read on the forward strand.
CTCAGACTAACAGGGAATCAGCACTGATCACTGGAGCATGTTCACTCCCGCTGCAATTTTGTTGTTTTTTTCTTGTTTAATTTCAGCCTGTTTACAGGTCTGATCATTTGAAACTAGGATCCGGATGAAGAATGGGAACACTTTCTCAAAGATGTGTCAGTAAATGGATCACAAATGCGGCTCCCAACAGCCTAAAGCCGAGAGAGTAACAGTGAAAGCACTTCTTCAAAACACTTCAGGGAAGAAGAAGAATATTCACCCTTGGCCAAGAAAATATTCTCCTCTTCTCTACCTGCTGACAAACAGGCGTTGGTTGCTTTTTTATTATTATTCCTCATCCACCTTTTCACACTGACAAACACACAAAAACGTATATCTGGATTTCAGATCAACTTCAACATTGTATTTACATTAAATAGAAGCTTTGTTGTTTCCATCAACCCGCTGCACTGCAGCTTTTACAGAGTTTTAGCAGCGCTGCAAAGAATCTACAATAATAATAATAATCAACATTGGGAAGGTAAAATTCAATCATTTCCTCCCTGTGCATTTGACCTCACGTTAACAGGCTAAATTGTATCATTAAATGAAACAATATAATGATGGTACATTATATTTAATTTATTTTTAAGTGTCTTTCTTTAAACAAGTGAAGGTGAGATGATCTCATCTCAGTATCACCTCCAACCATCACCTGGTTCTGAGTTAAAGATGCTTAATTCCACAATAAAGACGTGTTATTCCGCTTGTTTCTGCAGGGAACCGATGCAAAACTCTAATACATTAACGACCTCTTGTGGAGGGGACGGGCCATCTCCCGAGTCCCTGAGGGAAAAGTTTGGTTCCAGGCGCAAACAAGTCGCTCGATTATGTGAGAGATTTGTACCTCAACCCCCCGAAAAAAAAACCAACGACAGCTGTTTGCTGACTTGCTTTGTCTCCGCGGTGCTAATGGTTATTAAAATGATCACCGTGCAGTGGGTCTCTGCATTTGCATGTGACGCCTGACAATCGAAACGGCGCTCCGCCATCGAAACCGATCGGCCAGCAGGGCAGAAGCTCACACCTGCTAATGATCGGGAGGGAATCAGCCACCGAGAAACACCATTTACATCCCAGTCATCAGATAAGCTCGGCGGGGGTCTTTCTGGTTTGTGCATTTTTAGTGCGTTTCACCTCTGTGGAGCCTCTGGCCTCCCCCCAGCGCATCTGCAGGTCTGGAGCCTGCACAGGCAGACATTCCTACATATGTATTTATTCCATCACTTATCTCCACACAAACATCCACGTGCAGGTATTTTGTCCAACACACCGGATTCATGTTCCCTCTGATTAACTGGTTTAATCAGCTGCTCCTGTTAAATCATCAATAAGAATATCTGGTGATCACACGTTGCTCCATGCGGGAATTTCAGTTTAAAAGCACAAATAAAAAGCAACTTGCATTGTTTTTAATTGAAACTCATTGAGTTGAAACATGAAATTATATTTGCAAATGATGTTTATGAGTTGTGGATTATAAATAGCGTAAAGAAGTGATGTCTTGTATTAAAGGGGGGAAGCCTGCAGCCCCTCACTCATAGTAAATCAGCAGAAAAGAGACATCACCTCATGAGTTTAATTTCCACGTTCAATGGGGCGTCAACAACACAAGCAAGAGCAATAAAACTACCTTCCAATTAGCAGCCATCTAATTCTCGGGGACCGGTTATTTGTTTATCTGTGCACATCTCAGTGCTGATCCGCTTGTAATCTTCTTATGGAAATTGACCGGTAGCATAGAAAGAGAGGGTAAAAACACCAGGAGTAACCCGGGGTTTGGTAATGAGGGCCTCTGTGCAGCTAATTTCCTAATTAAGGATCGGAGGACCACCAGCACAGTCTGCTCGGGTTCCCACTCAACGAGCTGACAGCCCAAAGGGCTCTCAGGGGCGCGCGGCCGCTGCAGCCACTGTTGGATGTTGGGAAATATGGGAATGTCCTGATGGGAGGATATAACCTGCACAATCTACTTAATACAACATCATATAAAGTTATTAAGAAAAAAGGATCGGATTGCGCATGTGCGTTAAACTGGAGTCAACATCCACGCAGAAAATAGGGTTGGAAGTGTGTGAAAGAATCTATTTGTATTATTTAAAAACACATTGCATTTAATGTTTTGACTGATATTGACAGGAATCACATCCCAGTTAATTGTTTTATTTTCCTTTTTTGAGGAATTGACGCGGTTTAAATACAACAAAATGTTATATTTGTGAGCAGCTTAGGGGAATTAAAGTCTATTCATGTGGACTAATTGACACAAAAGAACATTAATCCCTCCATTGAAAACAATTCGATTCTCTCTTTGTCCGAGATGCTTTCGCTTTATTTTAATTATGACGAAAACATCTCTCAACTTTAATATTTTATTGCGGAACACAGGCGCTGCATGTCAGCTGCAAACAACTGGCAGATAATAGCTTGTAATTTATGGATGTTTACAGCTGTTATTGTGGTCCTGGCCTGCCTTTTTACACGTCTCCTGCTTTTATCTTGATTTTTTGACAAGTCGACCTTAGAAGATTTTACAATCGAAAATCGAATCTGAAAGTCTCAACTAACATTCTGTGAACGTGTCCGCGTTAAATCCCACGACGTGGAATCAATAACTTGTATTGTTTCAGCTCAGTGACTGCGGACAAGGCCTTTGAGGAAAGTAATTAATAAAGAATGGCTTTTCAATAACAGCCACAATGGAATCTGTCTCATTAAGATTCGCATGATTTTTTTTTTTTTTTTTGGAGCAGGAATGCAAATGAAGATGCAGTTTACGCACGGTCTGCTGTTCCTATTGTGTGCCGTGAATAGTTGCGTCCTCCCAGTTCAACACAGGTAGAAGAATATTCACGGGTCATTTAGGGGAATTAAAGTCCTGCTATTATCACCTCTTTATTCCACAAAGCAGGTTTATAGAAATCATGCTGTTAATTTGAGTTATTAGAGGCAGAAGAGTGTCACTGACAAATATATGTTTTAAATACCTTTCTTTCTTTCTTTCTTTCTTTCTTTCTTTCTTTCTTTCTTTCTTTCTTTCTTTCTTTCTTTCTTTCTTTCTTTCTTTCTTTCACTTTGAAAAAACAAATTTTTTTATAAATGCAGTTTCTCCCTGTGATTAACTAATTTATATCATTACAACATTAAAATACATCAAGTATAATTTTGATAATTATTATTTTTGATTAAGTGATTATTAGTCGTGTTGGTTTGTCCAGTACAGAACATGTAGTGGTTGCAGCTTCCCAAATTTAATTACTTGCATTAGTTTCTTTGGCCATTGATCAGACCACGGGAGGAACCTGAAGGCATCACACTGGGGTCTGGAAACTTGAAATGTAAATATCTTTTATTTTGAAGTATTTTAAAGATAAGTTTATCCATTAATTGTAAAAAAAAATAAAATAATAATAATGACAGATTAATCGATGATGCAAATAATCATTAGTTGCAACCCTGCAATAATTTGCAAATTTAATTTTAATTCCAGGATGCTGTGGGAAATTAAAAAGACACTTTTATTATACAACAGGTGTCATATATGAGATTCAGTTGCTTTGAGAGGAATCAGCTTCTGCCAGTTTATGTCTTTTTTTTTATATCCTGTATTTTTCATTCTGATGCACAAACAAAGTCCTGTCATTGTCAAATTACTGAATATTTTTTTCATCCAACAGTATTTATTATTCAGGAAATAAAAAGCAATGGTTGTGCATTTTACACATAGTAAGTCCATTAATCAACAAGATAAGAGCACCTTGTTGTATGCGATGTCAAGGTCTGTGGGATTCATTCACTCACTGAGATAAGACGGGAATAAGAGACGTAAAGTGTTGCTCAGTGTCTTCACGTGCACTTGATTGTTCCACCACAATCACATTGTTTCAGCCGGTTTCCCATGTTTTTGTCATCATGAGGGAAACGGAGGAAGGAGACTTGTAAACTCACCGTGTGTTGGGATGCAACCTTGAGGATCATCTCATATATGTGGGCCCATCTGAGGCAATGTTCACTCGTTAAGAAGGGGACTGTCACTCAAACCTTCAAAGAAACCAAAGTACACACTCAGAGGACAGATCCATTGATTTTCAGGAGATCTTTAGTGTTACACGTCTGACAGGGGGACTCAGGGCTAATGGAAAGCGGTGCATTCTTGCCTCTACAGCAGCACAGTAAGATGTGTTTTCATTGAGGTGGTTGTGGGGGAGTGGAGCCCAGATATGTCCGCACTCACAAGCCACCTTGTTCAGCTCTGCAGAACATAACTGTCTTACTTATTGACCTCTGCTTGTAAAACAACATGGAAAAAGCTGTTCGTCTCCTGTGGCTGTCTGGGAGGAATGCATCAAACTTTAGCCTCTTTTTCTCCCCGGCAGGCCAAGCATGTCCTTCCTCATTATGCTCATGTGTGAGCAAGGCCAAGGCTGCTGACACAGACCCAGTGTAATCTCTTTAACCCGCCACTGTCGTGAGCAGACAAGGCGTGACCACCCAACACTCTGCTCCATCTCACTCAGCCAAGTTTTTCCCTTCATCACCTCCCTTCTTTCACTGCTTATCAATGTGGGACGCACATTTCTATCACATTTGATCAAGTGGGCTCTGCACATAAATGCATGTGAAACTGCTCAACACACACACACATGCACAGGGTTAATGATTGTTAGACCACTTAATATAATCACGTGCAGCAGGGTGCAGTTAAAACTCATCCACCCACTGACCCTGATATCCCATAATTACCTCCAGAGGTTTTTCCTGTGGTTATTGGCTAATGAAGCTAAAAGCTAATGAAATTATATCACAGGAGAGGACATCGGTGGAAGCAATTTTAGATGAATATACAATGACTATTAGGTCTTTGTGGTCATTTCGTAGACAAAGACTCTTTACGTTTACTTAGCAGATTAGGAGAAACACTCATATTAAATCATTTGGTATATGATGCGTTAAATGGAAAATAAATCACTGATTTATGAGCTCCCATCAATTGAAAGCTAATTTCAATTCAGTTGTAATTAGGCAGAAAATGTCAATAAATATGGTTTTGCTTCTGAGTCACTGGATAAGGCCAGATTAAAAGACTTTAGAGTGAGAGTCTGCGGCATGATGACTCGTGTTTGCTCAGGAAGTCCAAAACTTCCTCAGCTAAAGCTCAGCTCACACTTGAACCTACATCTGTTCATCTGTTTTAGACACACAGGTTTGCTGCTGTCAAGGGTTTTGCTGCACAGACGGAGCGTTCTGAGACGAAGTCTGCAGGAAACACGTGTGCAACAGAAGAGAATGCAGATTAATTTAAGCCCCCAGATGTATTAAGGTTATGATAGTCTGTCAGCCTGCAGACTGCTCAGTGTGAATGCTATTATCAAGCACCTCCATATGATGATCAGTTTAATGACTGTTGTTGCCTGACTGGCTAATTACAGCCCTCATTGTTTTCCATGTATCTTTTGAATCATTGCCATGTTCAGTTTTCCAAAAACAAAAGAAACTTTTCTTCGCTTTTTGTTTGGAAGAAAGTGCTGAATCGTCATTTGTTGCTTTGCGCCATGCTCCGAGCAAGCAGCCCTCTTTTGTTTTAGCCATAATTGAGATCGCACTAATCTAGCCTCTTTTTTTTTTTTTTAAAAACGAAACACGCTCTTTGTCAAGCCTTCATTAGCTTAAGATAATATTGTGAAAGTACACAATTAATTTGCAGTGTAACTTTAATTATTTAAACACACCCAATTGCGTTATATGATTAATGCCACCAAGTTGTTATCTGTATTCTCCTCCTAAATTAATATGTAACAGCAATAGAGCACTGAGCATTAATTGCAGGGGAATTGGGGCTTTTGAAAACCCCAAACCTCGCTTAGTTAATTACAAGAGATAATTTATTAAATCTTAAATAAAGAAACAAACAAGCTGATATATAAATCATGAGTAACATTACGTGTAATCTGGCTGTGATTTGGGAGAAAATGACAAATGTCTGTTGCACGCCAGGCACTTGATAAAACAGATAGTGGTCATAAATTTGGCCCCAGTCAAGGTCTCATTAAACGAGGCATAATTTAATTAAGAGTTAGCCATCGCCCTCTAAATATTTTAATTACCTTGCACATGACAAGATGAGCCCGGTGATTACTGCGTATTTCATTACAGTAAGTCTTCCGGGAGAGGAGCAACCTAAGGTGTGAAGCTGGCTGTGTTGACAAGATAATGGATGGCAGGCCCGAGATGAGACTGGTCACCTTGCCTCGGGTTGGGCGCAGGGAGGTGAGACAGAGGACAACACAGGTCCTGAAGAAGGCAGGATGTCTCCACTGTGTTTACTGCATGGTACTGTAAATATAGAGCTTCCAGATACTCTAAGTATTCGACCTCAGTCTGGCAGGTCTGTGTCACATATAATTTCTTATTTACTCACAATTAGGGAGCATGCACAATCATTGCAGAAATGATCTGAAAATGCACAATGGATTTAAAATTCAACATGAATAATTCTCGTGTTCAGCCTGAAAAGTTGAATTTGTGACTGATAAAATCATAATTTTCTAATAGATTTTTATTTGCTTTAATTGAAATGTCATATTGAATTTTAGTGTCTTATCTTATTGTTCCTGATGAAGATGTTCATGTGTACTACAAATAAAGTCTAAAGTTTAAAAGCATTAAACATAATTAATAATATAATTTAGTTTAATTCCCAATGAGAATAAGATGCAGCTGTGTCCGTCTGTGCAGCTCAACCATGGTGGCGCGACAATAAAAGTGTTTTCTTATATTGACTTTGCTCTAACACTGCTAATAGAGAACCCACATATTGACACACACACACACACACACACACACGCACGCACACACACACACACCAAAGTGCTGCAGAGGCGACAGCTTGTTGCCCCGTTGACTGATATGTCAATGAAACATACAAGATATTGCGGCTGCATTGGATTTCCAGCCTAGCTGCTCTCCCGGCTGACAGCAGCACAAAGAAGCTGCGCTACTATTATCCGTACACAAGCTCTCATTCTTGCCTTCATCTTTTCCTTTCAAACACAGATGTATGTGCTTGTGCAAACATACATTGCTCAGCATTAACTCGCTCATGCATCCGGTGGTCATATGAGACAGGACAATATTTTAGAATTTGAACATTGTTAAAGAAGTAAAAATGGGGGAAGAACGTATGAAGTGTGTCTGACTTTCTGTCAAATACAGCAGAAAAAAAACAGACAATAATAATATGTGTGAACAGAGTGAGGGAGCACAACTCCAAGAACAGAAAGCTCCCTGCATCTCCCTGCATGCTCCCTCCCTCTTCTCCTCTCTCTTTACTACTACCCTCCTCCCACTCTGGCCAGAAAATTGAGGACACTCACCAAGCTCTGACTGGTCCCAAGGCTTCAGACACACCTTCAGCAGCTGGCTGACAGCAGGCCCAGGAGGCGAACCACGAGGTAGCACGGGTGAATGGATGAAAGTGGTGACATCCACAGCCCACGGCCTCAGACATTCATCCTGCAGAACCAGCACCATGGCAGCTCCAAGTGCAGCGCAGAAATCTAACAAGAGCGAGGGAGCTGGGCGGCCACTGGTGTGGTAGTGCACACTGCAGCTGAGCTCTCCCTGCTCTGGGACCCATCTCATTCAGTCAAGATTGCTTCATACAAAAGTTGACAATGCACCAGTGAAAGCCATTGTTGATATTCAACATTTTTTAAATAGCTGAGCAGAATAGACAACATGGCAGGCTGCAAAACTTGGCAAGGGAAACTGACCTGGAGCTTCCCGATTGAAAGGGTTGCCGCACTGGGTGAGAGGAGAGAGGCTATTGTGTTAAAAAACTGAGAGCTGGTGTGAAAGAACTCAAAAAACAAAAAAAAACAACAGGAGTACAATGGTTTCTGCAGCAGGAAGAGGACAATCACCTCGCATGGTCACAAGCATCCCTCCAAAAGAACCGCAGAACGATGGAATCAATGCAATCAGAGTCATTTCACAACAACAGATTATATTTCTAACTTTGGCTCCAAGGCAGCGCAGAGCTCCTGTAGAGATAAAAAAAAAAAGACACACAAATGTGTCACAGCTAACATGTCCATTAGTTAAATATTTAGTCACTACAACCAATAAACCAGTCAGAAGTATAATTTACGCTCCTCTGCGGGCTCGGTTAATGGCCAGAGGAATGTCTGGCAGTGAGCCATCTATTTTTCTAATGTTGCATAGATGAGGACGATACGGCCGGATGCTTAATGGTGTTCTGTTTCTGTCATTGTCAAGCTGACAACTCTTCAGATTGATATGGATATTTAAGAAGCCTTTAACCTACCATATGTCAAACCAGCAGAGTGCCGCTCGTGCCTCAGAAGCTCTCCAAACACCTGTGTGTGTGTGTGTGTGTGTGTGTGTGTGTGTGTGTGTGTGTGTGTGTGTGTGTGTGTGTGTGTGTGTGTGTGTGTGTGTGTGTGTGTGTGTGTGTGTGTGTGTGTGTGTGTGAGTGTGTGTTAATGTGTGTGTTTGTGTGGCGGGCCCGGTGGCCCTGAGGCAGGTCCCAGTGTTGTGTTTCATGCATCCTCGTGTCTCAAGGTGGGAGCAGGGTGGGAGGGGACGTCCACACATCCAGCCCTCCTACTCTCTGATACTGTAAACCTGGATGAAGTAAAGGTGCATCAGAGGCTTTAAACTGGGAGTGAAACACCTGGCTGCTGGAAAAGAGCTGCAACTAATGCGACAAAGAGCTCAGTGTGTTGGCTTAATGATTATTTGTTTGTCTCAACAGTTAATACAACCGACGGTATTCAATTTTTAATAACACGAGACAGGAAACAGCTGCACATCCTCACTTTCTTTAAAAATCTTTTCATTTGGTTAATTACTTACACAAAAAAAAACAAAAGTGTAGCTGATCAGCCGACTTAACGTCTGGATCCTACAGACCACTTCACTCTTTGTCTCTAAAATTATTTTCTTCATCATCCTTGAAACTCAATATTTTATTTGCCTTCACATTTTTCTAAAGTGGCAAAATACAGAAATGAACATTAAGTCTCGTTTTAACACCAAACAAGGAAGTGTTTCATGTTAAACTGCTGTGTGCATGCAGCAACACAAAGCCGAACTCAAACAGAGACTTGTTGAACATCAGGCTTCCTTTACAAGGCACCACAAGGAGAACATTGTCCTTTATATGCATCGACTGTGATGAACCAGCCTCTCAACAAGGGAGACATACAGGTTCCATGAAGTGACTATTGAACCATATTTGATTTCCTTCCGTATTTGAAAACATTAACTTACATCCCTCTCCAGAGGTAATTCAGGCCCCGAGGCAGGGATGAGCCCCTCGGCCCCCTGGGACTAACTCTTCCTATGTAGCGGTGTGTAGGGACAACTGTCGCACCGATCTTAGTCAGTCCTAGTCCTCAATCATGATTTTATAGCTGGATTCAGATGCATTTGAAGTATATCATCTGTGTTAGACTTCTACTAACAACTAATACAGAATGAGGTCAACTGGTCGACCTCAGTATAAACTACCTGCCTGCCGGCATCTTCCCTCGCCCTGAAACATGAGACCAGTTGTTGTGAGTCTTGTTTTGCTTTCTGTTCCGTTAATCGTGTGTGTGTGAGAGAAGAAGGAGTTCTCCATGTCGAGAAACAGGACCGGTCTGGGCCTTTGACGTGGGCAGGCTTGAAGTTGGAGATGTATAATTACGCTGGTCAGGGAGAAATTACAGCCTGAAAAACAGGGCTGAGCTCGCATAACCTGGAAGGAGTGTCAGTGCTCGGCTTCCAGACAGAGAGAGACATAGAGACAAGGAGGGAGAGGGAGGCAGGGAACCTGTGGCGTCTTTACTGGAAATCCACATCAGTGCCCCCCATCACACACTATTAGCTGCCATCAAAGCTCTAATTTTACTCTAACATTAACCCCCCCTCCCTGTGTCCCCTCCCCTTCCCCTGCTGATCTGGATGGTGCAGCCTGGTGGGAAAATGACATTCAATCCCTTGTCGGCACCATTCAGGCCAAATTGGCAAATGACAGCTCTGCGCCTCTCAGATTTCAGGAAGTGAAAGGTACAACCATCATCCGCCCGGGCTTCCACAAGCACTGAGCTGCAGGTTGAGGGGGAATGGAGGGTTGGAGCAGAGTGGAGAATGAAGGACCGGCGAGGCCAAGGAGCGAACTGAGGTGGGTTAACAGCCTGATCGGCGGTGATGGCGACGGCCACAGAACACGGTGAAAGGAGAGAAGAATGCCTACTCAGCAGATCAAAAAGGAACTTCCCTGAGACCAACAGGAGCAGCTGACCCCAAAGCACCTACTTTACCAACCCGGGCTGAGCTGCGAGAATATACTTGCCCTGATGGAAGTGAAAAGCAGCCCCTAGAAGTACAACTTAAGGAGGCCTGGAAAGAAACATGCTGCAGTTTGATGTTGTCTCTGGATATCATGAACCACATTATCTGCAAGAAATAAACCAAGTTGTGGTGATTTGGTTTGTGAGCTGTGCATGAAGGAAATACGGATACAAGAAAGACACTCTTATTGAAAATGTGGACGGGCTCAGCCGTCCGCCCAAACAACGTATATCATCAGCATTGACACAGAACATATTGTGTTGCACATTAACTGGCCGCCCCACCGAATGGTACTCTTACTGCTAATTAAGTGCTAATGGCAGTTCCCCCTGCAGAGAATACTAATTAATGTTCCATTCTTCTGCGGGCTGAGCAAGTACTCCACTGTGGCCTAATGAGGGGAGGCAGGTACGTCTTCTCCCAGGCTGGGTTAATAAGTACAACACAGTGTGGTCTGTGAGGTAGGGCTGTACCAGGGGGGTGCTTCCTGTTCCCTAATCTGAACAGACCCCCCTCAGAACACACAATGGGCCCAGGAGGAACTGAAAAGATTTTTTTCCCTCATAAACTTGGAAAATAGGCCATCTTATGTGCCTGCATGGGTGTTTGGTGTGAGCACAGGTGTAAATACATTAATTGATGGAGGATAAGAACAAAACAACCTGTTCACTAACTTAAATCATTTTCGTCACACTAACATATTTTTTTTTAAAAGGTTTGTTATTCACCGCGAGGTCTATTCAACTTGGTACATTCTGTATAGATTCTGTTTTTCCACCCAGTGATGCAAAAAAAAGTATAAAAGTGTATGGAAAAGCTGTTGAAAAAGCTTCCTGACAGTGAGTAGTGTTCCGTATTGGACGCGCTCGCCCGCCTGTGTGTCTTTCTGCAGGCTGACGACCAAGAAACTGCTGATGCCTCTTAGAAAACAACTTCTTTTTTTTTATATAGTTTCTGGCTCTCTGAAAAATAAATAAATACATTACCCGTTTGGACACAGAAATCCTGAGAATCAGATTCAAAGTGCTGAAGAATGAATGGATGTAGGAGTATGCGCGGGTGGGGAGGGGAGGGGAGGGGGGGGGGGCATGCATGAGCGTAAACATAGATTGAGGATGGTAGTGGAATTACCTGAGTGAGATAATGGTGGTGCATTAGATTAACTTTCAGCCCTTAAATGCAACACATTTAGGCAATCTTGTCCCCCAAAAACATGTCAATGTCTGAAAGGCCTCCCTCTTGCTATCAGGAGCCTCTGGTCCCCCACACTGATGCAGCTGGCAAGGCGCTACCGTCGACTGTCAAAACGCAGCGCCAGATCTAGTTATAAAATAATTGAATTTTCATATCAGAGGGGACCAGAGTCCCAGCAGACAATAGGACTGCTGAGTCCTCTCTGATATTGGCTCAGGCCCTTTGCCACGCGCATGAAATCAGTATGTTAATGTTCCGGGGTTTTCTTTTTTTAAGGGCACTTGTGCTCCCGCAATGTACAACCGATGCCGTTTCAAAAAATTGCAACTATTGATAAGTAGGCAGCCCACCACCCCCTCGACCCCTCCTCCCACCCAGCATGCCCACCCGCCTTCTCCCAACCCACCAAGGCTCCAGACACCCCCATCCTCCCCCATTATTAAAATTGTAATTTATTTTTCTAAATCAGAATGACAGCTTGCTTTCTTTTCTCTGCAGCAGGCAGTGAATCACCGAGCTTTAATTACTTTCGTAACTTCGCTGACCCCGTGAGCGTGCTGCTCTGCCACAAAAAATGGGACCTCCAACAAAGGCCCTCCAAAGCCTTTCGGTTTATACAAAATGCGAAGGTTTATCAAACTGCGGATTTTATATGATTTTGTTAACATTTCACCTCCTATCTTTTTCACTCTCCCCTCAAACACCCCCGACTGGCAACAGTTCCGAACTCTCCCGGAAGAAAACTCTCCAACTCCTTCCCTGTGTGTGTGCGTGTGTGTGTGTGTGTGTGTGTGTGTGTGTGTGTGTGTCGTGTTGACTCAACAAGGCCTCCTCAGGTCAAAACAGCCAGAGGTTATACTATTATCAGTAACCCCCTCAGATCCAGGCCGTGGCCTCGGCAGCAGGCAGACAGACAGCGCCGGGTTCCAGGGGGGGAAAAAACAGCTCAACGGGGATAAATGCCGCATTTGATCACATCACAGGTCTTTGACCTCCGACATCAAGGGGTCAAGCTTCACTCAGCAAGGCCGTCTGAGTGTATCACACGGCAATCATCTGCCTTTTTTGACGACGGGCGCGGAAACGCGGCTTCAGAAACGTTCCCTAAGAGAAGATCCCACAGATCTTGGACGTGACAGTGATGCGGGAGAGCGCCGTGTAAAATGAACATAAAAGACGGAAGGTTTATGACACTGCCCTCTTCCGCTTTGTTGCTCCAAAGTTCAGGCATGTTTCTTGTTCGCCAACAGATCACTATTTGCTTGGTATTATTCCCGGCGCCTGACTTATTAAAGTAGCTAATATGCTGTAATCCCTGCTATCGCACTCACCTTCTCACTGGCACACCAGTTTTGGGCTGTGCCACTGTGTGAACCAGGGGTGCGCAGGCACGGTTGGTCTTTTGCTGACTGCCTGATAATTGAATGAGCGATTATCCCTCCCATTAATAGACAATGATACAGAAAGCACTGCCATATGTACGGAATATTAATGAGTGGCTGCAGCAGCCTAGATAAGAGAAGCGCCATGCGGTTGCTGTAATAGGGGTTAAAACAATTTGCCCCCCACCACCCTATCCCTCCTCGCACACCAGCTCCCGTGCTTTCCACAATGCTAATCCTCAGTCCTCTCACTCGCTAAGCAGGCTGTCATCAACC
>CAAKHC010007041.1:0-24207 GCA_901007825.1 Macroramphosus scolopax
CCATGTGGAGCTGATTTATAGCTGGTTGATTTCTGATGGCGAATGATCAGAATGTATGGCGCCGTCACAGCCAGGCCGTGTGACGAAGACTCAAATCCTTCCAATTTAACGTCGCCCAACCCTCCTCTGTATGTGGACCAAGTTTGAAGATGTTTCGATGAAAGCTCCAGGAGGAGGTCGTTCAAATACAAAACATCCAGGCCGTGTGACGAAGACTCAAATCCTTCGCAATGTTCCGTCGCCTAACCCTCCTCTGTACGTGGACCAAGTTTGAAGATGTTTCGATGAAATCTTTAGGAGGAGGTCGTTCAAATACGACCCCTGCAAATCCTAAAAAACAGTGAGAAATCCAAACTTTGAACCAAAATGGCGGACTTCCTGTTACGTTCGGGTCATGGTGCCAACTGACTTTTTTGTGCGTCTTGTCATGATACATATGTGTACCAAGTTTCGTGTCTCTACGTCCAACAGGTGTTTGGGGCTCTTCTTTTCAAATTTTCTAGGTGGCGCTATCGAGGCAATTTTGAACACTCATGTACCACACTAATAACATACGTAAATTTTCACCGGGCCGAACACATCTGCAAATTTCCATGACTTTTTGAGCACGTTTAGACCCTGAAAAAGGCGATTCAACTAGGGGGCTATGAAAAAGAATCCGTACAGATTCAATAGGTCCTCCACAGCAGTGCTGTGCTCGGGCCCTAACAAGACAACAGTCTACAGAGAGGAAGTTTTTTCTATGATAATATATGTTCTTACTCTAACCTCAGGAACTTATAGTAACAGTATAATACAGTAAAATAAATACAGCTTATTTTACATTGAAGTGAGTTAGTTAACTTTCTCATGAAAGATAAAACATGGTTTCTCTGTGACCCCATGTTCCCAAATTCAAAACAGTTGTAGTAAAACTATTCTTGTTTTCTTTAAAGTCCTCAATTGTTAAACCCCTCGGTTATTATTTGGGCTCCACTGCAGCACCAGGAGGCAACTTATGTTTTCATAAACTACAAAGGCTTTCCAGAGGGTGTGTATTTCTTCTCTTCTCTTCTGACGACTAGAAGCCATTTTGATTTGTCATGCTCTCTGTATATCTTCCACTTCATTGCCTCCATCCTGAAGGTTCCCCAGCTGATCCCCGCCAGTGTTCCAACTCTAATGAAACCATGGCCTGGCTCCATTTATCCAAGATCTCTTGTGGGTATCCTTGGCCATTAATTTCTCTTCTGTCCCTCCAAGCCAGCAACATAGAGAACTAAGAGTTGGGTCTCACAATCAATACCAGTTAAACAACGAACAAACCTGCTATAGTCGCCCTTACTGGTTACTGACTTACCTCTGGTGATTTTCCTATTAATTGTTCTATTAATGTTTGCAGCAAGGTGAGCGCCTCACAGCGAGGTAGTGCTGTGTTTGAACCCGGGCCCGGGGCCTTTCTGTTTGTATGATCTTCCTTGCATGTTCACAAAAATGTGCACAAGCTGAGGATGCATGAGAACAAAGATCAAATCAGGGGGATTGTATATGTATGCATTTACATTTAAATGTATGTAAATGCATTAAGTCACAGGTATAACTGAGATAAATATTCATACGGAAAATCTGCAGGAAATGGAAAGTATTCGCTGCCCTGGCAGGGGAATAACCTTCACAGAGGGGATATAAGAGCTGCACAAATAGATCAACTACTTTCTCCAGATCGAGTGACACAATGCTCCACTGAACCTCTATGAATTAAAGCCTGCCAGAATAGCAAGAAGGTATCAATGGCCTTTGGACAATGTGGCAGTGCCCATGTGTTTGGGGGATGCTGAGCTTTGGGAGCTATGATCATCTGGCTGCAAAGTGGGATGCCATAACTTGCAAAGTAACGCCATGTTAGCAGAGGGCATGTACTGTACGCCAGCTTAGACACAATACCGGGGCTGCACTTCGACATTGCAATGTTAAACTCTAATGTAACTTGTATGTGATATTTTACGACACTGATTTTGATTTCTTCTTGAGCTCCAGCTTGGACCAACGGCGTCTGTTGCGAGTTGTAAATAAGATATTTACTTTAACACTCATCCTGTTTCCCATCCTTGTTTTTGCTCACCCGCATGGACTCAATAAACAGACTGACTTTTATTTGGTGGTCAAGCATTTTAATTATGGGCTCTGATGGTGGAAGAAACTGACAGTAAGATCACATCTGCCACGTGTTCCCAGATACAATCTCGCTGTTTCCTGGAAGATAATATGATTTGCCATCATGTCCAATTCTAGTCATATTCCAGGTAATAGAACCCATAAACAGGCAAGTCATCCATCTGTGCATTGGTAGAAAATGAAGGCTCAACACCATGTTTTATAACAACTGCAATAACAAAGTGCTCAGATTATTGGGTTACATTACCGGTGTACATTCTGCTGTTGCATCAGAAAGCTAATATAATAAATCACATTAAAGCCCCAGTGTTATAATACACTTGACATTGTGTATGTGCCTTTCCTCTAAGCCCCTGTACGGCATTAATTAAGGAATTGCTGATAATTGTCTTGCTGTGTGGCCGTCCTTCAGTCTGGAAGAGGAAGCTGTAACAAGAGAACGTGCAAAGAGGTACGCCAGCATCTCGCCGCCTGCCACCTCTCCTGTAATCTGTGCTATGCTAGTCATGGCATCCAGTGTGCACCCGGTGTAAGATTAAGCCTGGATGCCTGAAATTGAACCACACAAGCCCCCTCCATTCCTGATCACGCTTGATCTGAATACAATAAGGATAAACAAAGGAGTGGGAGTATTGATTTACTTCCAAATATTCATCGCAAGTATGGAGACAAGAAGGGCTGCGGAACTGAGACGCACACCGAGTGAGAGAGCGAGGAATTCTCGATCACAGATGTGTTTCCAACTGCAAATTCTTGAGGCTAATCTTCCCAGCATTGTTGTCACACGCATTTCGTGTGCTCAGTCACTGCATATAAATGTGTTCAAAATGATTCATCAACCTACATTCCTTACATAGTGCTGAAGGGTTCCTTCCACCGTCAGTAATTCTTATTCCTACATGTGAAGTGAAATTAATCCAGGTGTGCACTTCTTCTCCTCTCTTTCATATTTTCTGCAATACAGTTAGCAACCAAATATAGTGCAGTGAATGTGATTACCAGCACACGCTGTACTATAGAGGCTTGCATTTGTTTTCACATATTGGATTACTCTCACATTCCTGTCTTTGTTATGTAATGCAAAAATTTGTGTCATAAATTTAGAATACTCTACATTGTAAAATGTATTCCTGTGCTTTTTGCTACCTGACGTAAGTGTACAGGAGGATAAATCCTAACTTCAGGAAGAAAATGTATTGGCTTTGTAATGCCAGTCATGCATGATGTGACATTTTGGGACATCACACACTTTGCAGGCCCTTAATTATAATATATGT
This sequence comes from Macroramphosus scolopax, assembly GCA_901007825.1. Classification (NCBI taxonomy): domain Eukaryota; kingdom Metazoa; phylum Chordata; class Actinopteri; order Syngnathiformes; family Centriscidae; genus Macroramphosus; species Macroramphosus scolopax. The sequence goes on from CAAKHC010007041.1 coordinate 3,432, forward strand.
GGGCACCAGCGACCAGCAATGGTGCTTACAGGTGTTTTCAACCACTGTTAACCATGCTAATTCATGACCATAAAAAAAGGGAATAGAATAACACTTTATTAAAGATTACTGTGAAACAAATAAATAGATACATAAATAAAGTTCATCCCAATAAAATATTCAAGAATGACAGGAAACAAGATGACATTAAATACTACAAGGAAAACCATATTGTTTCTCAAGGTGGTTCTTGATTGGAAAAGTATTGGTCTACCATTGATATCTCAGGAGAAGTAATCCAATGCACATTATCATTTGCTTTTAAACTATACTTGACTAAGTTGTTGGTGGATTAATGACATGTCATTTGCATACAGAGAAAAGTTAATGTATGTAAGAAATGCATGTTTGTTTTGTTCGCTTCCAAGACTTCAGTGTGGTTGTGCAGGCTGTATTTTGCACACCACAATTATTAAGTGTGATAGGACAGGGAGGGAGGGGGCATACATCCCCCCCAATATTCATGTATGCTCGAAATGTCTGCCCAAACACAGGCTCCAAATCAAAACACAACTTAATATACTGCTAATTAATCCCATACCACTAATGCCAATTCTGACAGCTCTGCTACCTGGAAAGCAGCTTTTTTCTTAAAATCTTTTTCTTTTTTTTTTTTTTTTTTGGGGGGGGGGGGCATTGTAATCTTGTTATCTCTTTTGCTGTAAGTCATGCAGTCGCCTTCTCAACGGGTGAAGAAGTGGGAAGCGGAAGAGGTGAGGAACTGGATGAGGGGGAGGGAAGAGAGACACCGATAGAGAGAGAGAGAGAGAGAGAGAGAGAGAGAGAGAGAGAGAGAGAGAGAGAGAGAGAGAGAGAGAGCAGGGTGCGCTCCATCCAGTCATAGTACACCGGACTGTCATCCTCTCAGCGGCTGCCTGCATCTCCGCCTGCCCTCCGCTGCGTCCTGCTCCGTCTTCATCGGGTTGTAGCATGGACATGTTTTAAAGCCTCCTACCGAAGCGACAGCTGTTTCACTTGCTAAAGAAACTAATTCTCTCGAAGCTCCTTCTGCTGAAGTGAGAAGAATGATGGAGTACTGGAGGCAATGCGCGCTGTGGTTGATAAACTGCAAGGTGCTTCCAGCTAACCACCGGGTTACATGGGAGGCTGCACAGGTATTTGACTTAGCCCAAACCCTCCGGGATGGAGTCCTCCTCTGCCATCTGCTCAACAACCTGAAACCCCAATCCATCAACCTGAAGGAAGTCAACCTCCGACCGCAGATGTCACAGGTAAGACACCGCTTCGATCCTCGCTTCGGTGCCAAACTGCAGTTTGGAGAGAGCACAACCAGACTTCGTTACAATTATACAAGTTTAAGATTTCGATGTCTCTCTGAAATTGAACATTTGCATTCTAACTTAATTCAACTTTATTATAAATAAGAGTAGCTTAATATGCAATTCGGCATAATATGATTAACCACTTATTTCTTCGTTTCTAGAAAATCGTAACTTTAGAAAGAAGTCCTGCACCGCTCGGTACCGCCCCCAACGTATATTGTGCCGTTGGAAAATGGTACGAATGAAATGTCAACACTTGATTTCAGTCGACTTTTAATTCATTTTAGAGCATGCTTGTGTCCTGAATCCATGCCGAAAGCTAAATAGTCTCCTAGTTACTATGGATAGTTCTTCAATTTCGTTTTCTGATGCGAGTAGGCTTGACAGTTAGCAAGGATACTTCCAAATGACGAGGAATTGAACGGAATTTGGTGGGCACCTATCTGGGCCAACTCCGTGATACATAAAAGTAAGTAAAAAAAGTAGTTGCGCGACTATTCAAAAAAAAACTTACTTTCTCTCCGTCTTTACCTCAATTTTGAATATAATTTACTCATGTTGACTGTCACCTGCAGAGTGTTTTGGTGAACACTGAACCGTTATGTTCCCCTTAGTTTCTCAATCTGCCCTCTATAGGTGGAAAAATATTAAGTGATGTCAAGGCTTTGTTGTGTTTTATTCTAGTAAGAGAAATCAATTTATTTTGTAGATTAAGCACATACTTAAATGATTATTTCACTGTATTTTTATTGAGGATGATTAACAACAAATAAGGAACTTTCTGGCTTGGTTTTTAATAAGATTGAAGAATTGAAGGCAACATATCTTCTATTATTTATATATTGCAATACAATATATTTCTCTTCCATAACATTCTGCGACAAACAACGCCAACCAAATTAGTACATCTGAGTTTCATATATAAAAATATGAAAGATACCATCTGCTTCAATAACAGGACAGCCGGAGCCAGATTAATATTCGCCTTCATAGCAGTGAATCTGGGTGATTGGCTCAGTGACAACACACAGTGAGTTAGACATTCACCTACTGAGCCTGCAGACCTGCTGTACCAGCAAAACACACGCACAGAGAGTATATTAGTCTGAAGTTGCTGCCCAAAATGCTCTCATCTGATGCATAACAGGATATTTAGGTTCGAGTATCAGTTATATGGATCCATTGCAACACTGATGGAGAGGTGGAGTCGGCTTGCTTCCTGGAAAATGCACTCCAAACACAATGTCACAGTTGACCGGTCAATATGATATGCAGTGGTCTTTTACAATCGAATTGGGTATCCACTGTTCAGCTACAGCAAGCGGGTCAAGTGAACTATTTACTAGCACAGAGGATTGTAATGTTATAAATGTCAATGGGAACAACTGTTGAAGGATCATTTTGCTCAGACATTTCAGACAAGACTAGATTAAAGCTGTAAGAGGAGACACTGATTGGTCCATTTACTGTTAGAAGTTAGGCTTGCGGCTAATAGAATCAAATACTGTTAAAGAGGCATCAATAGGACACTGCTCATTGTCAGTCATGGCATAGTGACATACAAAGAGCTGCCGTGCGTACAAGACTTGTGAACCACATTTATGCACAGTTCCTGCCCGGCTGAGATTGGGTTATTTATAGGCAGTCTGTATTTTGCATGGTTGAATGGCTTACTCACACTGTTGGCCAGTGGTGATGCTACACATGAGAGGCAAAACAGCAGTTGGCTATGACAAAATCCATTTCTAAAGCGCATATGCAAGCTCATGTGCGCACACACGTTACACACATATAATCGAGTTGTTATGGGGCAAGGAGGTTATTACAGCAGGGTTTCGGAACTACACCTCCCAGAGTTCATCTGTCAGGCAAATACTTTAGGCTGCACTACTATTCTCAGTAATTTGAGGTTTTGAAAGTGCTCATGTCATTGCATTTTCATGCGAACCAAATGCTGTAGCTCTTCTCTTTGTTGCGCAATTTCAAAAGATGTTGAGCACATCACTTCCTGTTCACCCGAGGAACACTAGAAAAGAAGCGAAAATGAATACTTATTATTTGTCCATTCTGATTATGTATTGTTGTTAGAAATCCACATTTCATTAAAACTGTGAGGATGATTACTTGGGGACTTATCCACCGGACATGCCAGTCATGAATCGCTTCCTCTTTCACACCCAGTCCCACCACGTGATGCTGGAAGTCCCTCATTGACGACATCACTGATCAGCTAGAAATTGGCGTCAAATCCCTCCGGCAACTTTCCCCCCCTTGTCTCCTCAAAGTTGAATTTACATAACCGAGGGCGGAGTTGCAACCCCCTTTCATTGCGCATAATTCATGAGGGCCGTGGCAGCTACTTTATCATTGGCCAGGAGGAACACATGGGACGCCACTGCGGCCTCACCCATGGGACCGCTGAGATGGAAAGACAAAGGCGCTGAAGGGACAGGGCTACAAAGAGCCTGTCTGGTCCCCATAGACTCATCTCTAAGGACTTAAAGAACCCTGAAGGGCCAACCCAACTGTGCTGGTGTTGGCGGTGCAATTAAAGTGTTAGAAGCTCTGGAGGATTCACATGTGGGATGTTGGCATCAGAACAAGCTGCTTCTCATTCTACAACATTATTTAATATTTAGGCTATACAGTGAATTCTGATGAGAACAGTAAAGAACCAGCAACTGTTTGGATGCAGGATGTTAAAGCAGCAACATCACAAGATGAAGGAGCTTGTGTTTACAGAGGAGATGAGTTGATCTGTGTAGTTAGCTTCTTTATGGTGAAAAATTAAAAAACAATCCATTTGCACTGATGATTGGACGGTCTGTGTGTACCTGTTCTGTGTGCACAAAATCGCTATAACCCTTTACAATGAGAAGCTAAAAGTTACAGTGAAGAGGTTAAGATTCACCCTTGTTTTACAGGGCTGTAATGATTCAATTATAGTCTAGACACGGCTCGACCACAGCAACTGCTGCATTTTGCTTTTTTTTTTTACATACTCAGTCCTTGTTTTTGTCTCACTTGGTAACAGTCAGTGGTTTAGCGCTATGAGGAACTATGGATTCATCACATGTGAGTAAAGCTGTTTTTCAGATGTATGGCGATTATTGTGCAATCGCTGCTTTAGGGAGGTGTGAACAGGGACTTTCTCCTCCCTGAAGAAGTTGTTTTCTGTCTGTTAGGGGGCTGATAGCATTGTGTGTAAGGGCTTGTGTCCACATTTTTTCCCGTGCGCCAGCATCTTGTTTCAATTTTTTTCCAAAGACGAGCGAGCGTATGTGGCAGCATGCGGCAGCCTCAAGAAAAAGTCCTTTTTTCTGTGTCGAGCATTCTCTGTGCAGCCAATCCAAGCGCTGCTTGAAATTCTCTTAACTTCTCAGAAATGCGTTTTTATCGTCATTGTTTCTCCTTTTCATGAATCCTACAGTACCTCATATAAGATTTGGCCGACTCATTGTCGAGAGATGCTCACACTCTCCATGGGGCTGCTCGTCTGCTTGAATGTTGTATGTGTATGGAAGCTCTGGAGTTGATGACTTGCCCCATGGCTAGACTAAAATACACCTTGGACCTGGTTACATCTAACTTGGACTAGGCGAGGTTGACAAAATTGATCTAAGAACTCCGATGCATGATGTCATGCACCCACGTCCTCCTTGCTTTACAGCTGTCAGATTGAGCTCTGACATAACTATTATAAAGCTCATACGTAGAGTTGTAGGATGAGCATCCTCATGTTGATGCTCATGGTGAACAAAACTGTGTCAAACTAATAGAGAGTAAGAATAACAAACATACAATAAAAGTTAGGTTACTCTAAGAACAGCAGTTGTGTCAATATTTCACCATAGTAGTAATGTGGAAACAAACATGTACTGTGTTTTGTTCTGGTTCTGGGGAGAACTTCATCCCAGCGCCCTGCCAGCGCTTTTCTGCTAGAACAAACTCTATGTGGACACTGACTCAAACAAATAATATCCGTCATGTCAAGGCAGCAGGGGCGTCGGTGATTTAATAGCTTAAATACATTAAACCAAGCTGGAGCAATCAAAATCTTGAAGTTTTCCCCCCCAACATAAGTTGTCTGCCTTGTTTTCCCTGACACAGGGTTTAAACTGAGGATTGAGCATGAGAACTTCGTCACATTGTCAACAAGCCACCGACAGCCTCCACATGCACAGGAAATCAGGAAACAGAAAAGAGGAAGGAAGTGAAACCAAACATGCTCGCGATCAAGCTCAGACCAAAGCACCGAGATGTCAGACACATAATGAAGAGAAAAGCCGCCTCTCTCCACACGGCGAAGACACCTACTTTGCTCGCGCAGGGCCGGCTTCAAAGGCTTCAAGGCCTTTTCTTTACTTTCGGAAATTGAAAGTGAAGACGGAGCTTGAGTAAGAGTCGGGTCTAATTTTAACGAGCATCAAACGGGTAACTTTTTCACCCAGAGCGAGAAGGAACATCAATGCACATCATCCATTTTATAAACACAGATTCTAAACATACATCGAGGTGCCAGGAAAGCTCAATCAATGCATTTATGATTGAACATAATACTTAATGTTAGGCCTCATAGACAGACTCCAGCAGGCAGTTTAGAGCCGTTCATGACTTAGTATGCTTGATGACATCACGTGAAAGATCTGCAACATCGCAAATACTATATGACATTGTAGGTTACATGTTGGCAGGTTCACAGCAGGTTCATCTTAAATGACAAAGTGACCTAAATTTGATTCAAGGAGACCTCACCCGGCAGGCGTATCACATTTGTACACATAGTACACTTTGAGGATACTATTGTGCATAATAAATGGGGAATATGTATATTTTATCAAGCTGAGACTAAAGTTCTGTGATGCCAAACAACGAAGAGAAAAGCCAGTGGCACGCAGTCAGTGCGCCGTGCTGCAGGCTTCAAAGGCTTGCAAAGACAAAAAAAAGTTGGAAAGAGAATGCATTGGAGACGGAGACAGACGGGGAATGTTTCTTTTGCTTTAGTTCCTCCAGAAGAAGGGCACATAAGAAAAGTAGTTATATTTTTAGCCTGTTGGGATTGTGTGTAGAAACATGTAACGAGATGACCCGAAGGTTGTCAAAAGGACAATTCTGTTAGGATGTGGACTCAGGGAGGAAAACAAGGAGTGATCGCAGAGGACTGAAGCCTCCGGTGGAGCCGTCATTGCATTGGCAGTGTTGTGAAGAGTTTAAAGAGGTTAAATCAGACAAACTGGCTCTTGCTCTTCCTTCTCTGTGTGACATGTACTTACCTTATAGAAGCACAAAGTACAAATACAAATCTCACATATTACTATTCATATAAACCTTTTTCAACCTCCCGATTACACGTCCAGCCCACAAGTTCTTAAAACTGGGAGAACATTCACATTTAGCTATTTTTCTTTTCATAAATAAATGATTATATATGATAAATTTGATGTTCTCCTACTTCCTTCATCATCTATCGTCTCGGACATCCACCTCAGTTGTTTCTATGGGAACAACAAGGCACAAAAGATGGGTCAGGTTTGAACTGTGGCCACACTTCACATCCCCATCTATACTGTTTGCATGCTCATCTCTTTAAATGATTCAATTTGCATAATAATGTTGCACATATAACACATTGTATGCTATTAGTGTGTGGTTTGCGTGTTCGGTCACAGCAGCTTTGATTAGTTTTAGAAAGGGTTGCATTTGTCAGTGTGCAAAAGTGTCGACACAAAGCATCATTACAGATACTGGTCGTTTCTGCAGTGTCACCATGATGACGTGCATATTCAATGCTGCCTTATTTATAGTGACATGCATTTAGTTATTTGCAAAGACAGGGGGTACGTAGCACCTCACTTGTGCATGCACACAAAGCGTATTGACCTTTCATTCCGTAACCAAGGGAACAATCCTGCACCACAGCCGGCCGGTAAAGACTGGGCTTCAGCAGGCATTAAAGTATAGGGAATGTGTAATCTGATTTTATGAGGACATATTCATGATGGTTAATGTACATGATGCCAATGATACTCAATTCTGACATGGATGGTTCACTTCATCACCGTTCCGGCTATGAGAAAGTCAATTAGGCAAGCCATCATCATCATATCTGACATTTTAAGTTTAGTCAAGGGCTTTCTCACATCGGACGACAGGATACAGAATTATAAGGAAAATCTAGCCAATATTATAGAAGGCTCACCCTTGATAGAAATGCCAGGATTCTATTTGGAAAACATTGAACAGCCGGGAATGTTGATCCACATGATACCAACCTATACCCTTGGTCATATCCCGCAGCAGTGTGTCTGCAACCTTTCACTGTCAGGTGCACTGTAGTGGAAACCTGCAGCCAAGTGAGCTGGATCGTGCTGTTTCAAGCTCCGCAGGTTCATCCTATCTAAAACTTGCCTCAACCTCTTCTGCATGAGAAAGAATTCACGGTCTACATCTTGTGTGTTAATTAAACATACAGTGTTGTTTTGTGTTTGCGCAAGTGAGTGGACCCAGAATGAACACGTCCAATTGGAGAGGCAGGAGATTATAGACCCCGTGTCTCTTCCAGCTGTGTGATGGAGATGGAGAAGAAAGGGGTAAGACTCCCTGCAAAGAGTGCAGAAGTAGTGATGTGAATACACCTATGAGATAGCAGACACAAGGAAGAAGGACTCACGTTGGAGTAGTATACAAGTACATTTGTTTACCCACTATTTTCATGACTACAGAATATTCATCATTTCCTGGGACTCTTATATTTACAATTTACTCCCAGCAGCTGAAATCCAAAAAAGATCATCAGTTGATAGCACAGCGCCGGCCTTCACACATGCATGCAGAGGTCAGACAGCAGCCGACCAGGCTGTGCCGAGCAGCACGGCAGAGCACAATTCACACAATTTGAACACAATCATCCAATCATCCGGGGACACGCTCTGCTCAACATTCACGCTCCAGTGTTCTGCTCGTGCCTTTGGTGCCTAGATTCTTTCTTTTGCTGCATAGCTAATATGACATTCAACTCTCCGTCACTTTAACCCCTCATGAACTTTTTGAACCTCACACACAGTTGAGCTGAAACTACTTGACCTGTATAGCCAAAATGATTCATATCTCACACAGTAGCACTAATTCAATTCCCTTATCTTGAAGGAGGTCACTTTGGAGACACATATTTGTGTTGCAGGGGAGATAGGGACCTGGATGGTTGTGGAGGAGAGCTACTGTATTGTAATTACAGTAAGGAAGCTGAGACACATGGGGAACTATATGCCCTCGTCTATATGGTCCAGAGTGGATGTATCTGGAATTGCAGGTTAGGTAGTGAGGAGAAGGAAAACACAGATATTCCAGAACCTTTGACAGTACAGCTGCTACATTAACGTGGGTGTTAATAAATGTATTTATATTGTGAGATGGAAACATGAACATATCTAGGTTGTGTCTATTAAAGGGACAATTTGTAGGAGAAACTTGGGGTGTGTTGTGTCCCCCTATTCAAAGAAACATGGAAATGCTAACTTCCTTAGCATTAGCTTAGAGTGAAACTCTCAATTTCCCAATGCGATTATTCTTTCAGCAATCCCTCATGGTCACAAGCTTTTGTTAGTGACTGAAACAATGAGAGCTACTGAGAGAGATAGCTAGTTATGTATCATAACTTCAGGTGCTATGAGAATAGCCGCAGCCCTCTGGTACATCGACAGCCTTTTAAATTACAAAGTTGTAGTGAGACAATATCGACCAGCGAAGGTTCGTTTAGGCATTCGTAAATTTAAAACACAGGGTCGTTGATTAAGGAGAGTTTTGTATCGTGTGTATGGTGTCAGCCTGGTTCAGCAGCTAGAGAGGCGACATCTATTAATTAGAAAGTTTCTGATTCAATCCTCTAGAGAGGGTGCCGAAGTGTCCTTGACTAAGACACTGAGCCCCTATTTGCTGCTGAGGAGCTTGTTGACACCCTGCATGGCAGTCTGCACCATCTGTGTATGAATGTGTGTGTGAATGGGAGCACGAGTGGGTCGATTGAGAGGCTACATGGTAAAGCTTATATAAATGCACTGAATGGCTTCCTCCTTGACCCGAGCTCCGATCCTCCAACAAATTATGTTAAAGTCGGCCTGGTAGGATTTGTGCAGCCTTGCTGAGCGACAGAAAGCAACTCAATAGACACAGGTGAACACATAACCCCACTGGCAGAGGTAATAATAGATTTGATTTACACATTGAGGGCTTTTCAAAGTACCTAAGTTAGAAATCTGGAACACAAAACCGAAACAGATACAATTTTATGACAAAAGGATGATTCATACTGTCTGAGGCCTTGAGTGACTCCTCACTGTGGCATGAACCAAAGCTTATTATGGTTAGGAAACGATCCTCCCTCTTACTATCTGCATTCACTTCCTGTGAAAGCTGACGTGCTTCGCTTGCAGGTGTGATCAGTGTCACTATGCTACGCGCTCTCATTATTTCCCTTTCAGGGAAAATGCACTTTAATTACGAAAGCATCACACATACTGTACGTAACCCTGGGTTTTTTTTTTTCCATTTAAAGAGCCTTAATTCTGAAGAAACGGAATAGTTGCTTACAGGAAGTAAGGTAAGATAAGAGGCTGTCATCATTATATTCAGAGTCACGAACCCGGCTGGAAAACGTGACTGGAAAGATCTGCTGTGTCACTGGTTTCAGTCTGGTGCAGTCGGAGACTCTTTCACTGCGTGAATGGACTAAATCAGTTTCCGCAGTGTGTCGCCGGAGTGAAAAGCTGCTGTCAGTTCACCCCTTACAATTTTCCATTAAGATAAGTAAGCTGATGGTTTTCTGGCCTCATCGTCTGCGGTGATGACCCCAACCCCTGGCAGGCTGAGAGAGAGCAGCTGTTTTTGTCAGCGTCAGCAGACCTTCGCCTACTTTCCACCTCCCGTTTCCTGGTGACACAGCTGACAAACGCTCCTACATGACATGGATGTGATCCGGTGGCTTGAACTGCGATGTGTCAGCCGATGTGGTCATGGCGTTAAGTTAAGTTAACTCCACAGATACGTGCCGGATGATATTATGTCATTCACACCGCACGCAATATCTCAGTGAGCTAATCCAGCAGGGGTTTGAAACACGTAGTCATATTAGAATGGACACATTTTACTGGCTGTGATGTTCAATCTAAAGGATATTTTCTTTCCAGTGTTTCCGTCATAATTGTCCACACCTACATCTTTAAGCATTTACAAGCTTTTGACAGGGAGAAAGCTTTTAACTAACTAATTAGATTCTCTGCACAGGCCTTGATTCCCTCTGCAACACACTCATCCGTCTGATTGTCTTCAATTGATGCTCAACACGGTGTAAGCATCACAAGGGCAAACCTCCGACTGTCTTTTATTGCAGAGATCTATGAGCATACAAGAACTGGATTTCATTAAGCTCCACAATACGCACGGGGGCCATAAAAGGCTTCAGCCTGTTGCTATGGAGCTTTGACTCCTATGAAGGAATACATAAGCAGAAACTGGATAGTTCTTGTGGATACAGAGCACGACCCGGCACATATCAAACAGCTCGGCGGCGAAATGGCTTGTCTTACAGGAATCATTTGTTGCTTAATATTCCAGATGGTTGGACTTAGTGATGAATTGCAGGGGTGGGATTTAGAGACCTCCATACACTCATGCATGAGCCTCGTATTTTCACCCAAACGGAGTCGGTGTGTGCTCGGAGCATCCTGCTGAGGCATTGCAGCAAAAGGTGCAGAACTACTAACACTGTCTGTTTTATTTGCCTTGGATTTGATAGACATCAGAATTTAGCTAAAAGTATTGCACAGTTGCAGGCGTCAACTCTCTCAGTAGGATTAGTCATCAACAAGCATTTGCAAATATACCCAGGAAAGACATGCAGCATTAAATAATTAGAACATACAGGTTTTATATAGATTTTAATCCGCCGTAATGACTTGGGCTAATACATAGAGCAAATGCATGCAGATAGAGATGCTCACACACTTCCTGAGCACCCGAGATTCTGAGAAGGGAAGCTGCCAGTGGAGCAGTTGCCGGTTGCCTCATGCCGCTGAACTCTTGTTAATACAATTCTCCTCAACCGTCGTCAGCTCAGTGCAGCCGAGGCACATATGCGCTCTGTTAAGCTGCTTCCCTTAGATAATATCCTAATTCCTTCGGGACTCTCCAGGCACACAAGATGTGCTTGTCTGATAAAAGAAACTGATGTGTACAAGTGTAAACATTCAATATCATTCACTCACAGCTCGCTTGATGCTTCGCGCTGCCTCTTAGGAGGAGCTCACTGGCTGCAGGCTTCTCTCGCTCTTGTGAAGCCATCTGTAAAGCCTAATTCAATTGGAGTACAGAGGCATTTCATATTTGGTGCATGGACATGCGCCTTGCAGACAAATCCTGTTTTGTGTGACAGTGAAGATGCACTTTGAATAGCAGATGGAGTAATGCAGCTCCTTTTCTGCATCTTTTTGTGTCCCAAGATGACAGTGAATTAATGATTTTCTTCCTTTTGTTACACCTGATAACCGGATGCTCACTTTGCAACTTACTTACTATGAGCGTTGCACACAGCGGTGCTCTTTTAAGGAACAGGAAATGGCTAATGAAATAATCTTCCCGTTAAACCTGTTACCCAAGAAGAAAAAGAAGAAGGGAGTGATGATGATGCACCGTGGAAAGCTTTAAATGAAGTGAGGTAGTAAGTGCTGTAGCTGCGGTAAAACTGAAAATGATACTGAGAACATTCATCAGCAGCTTGGATGTTGCCTCTCGATGATTCAGATGATATTGTGGTGTTCAAACATTTTGTATCATTTATGGTGACATGCTGCTCATTTATCTGCACCTTTGAGGATTAGTCCTTCATTTTGCTTTCTTGATACTTCAATGAAGCGTCTCCTTTGTTCATTCTGGATGCTGGTCCCTCCTACTGGTGCAGCCACGTCGCCTCACTGATCAACTGCAGGAGTCAAAACCAACCGCTGGTCATTTCATGTTGGCTGTGATCTTCTATTGTTGCACCCAAGCAGCCCCAAATTGCTACGTAGATCCGTCCAAGTTCCATCATGCAATCATCACTTTGCCTTCAAGACAGGACAACCTGTTTTTTTAATGCCTGCTCTGCTCTCCAAATGACTTATTTTTCAGTGAAATAGGATGGGAGGGGTGACAGAGCGTTTGGGAAGGGTCGATTTGGATGTTGTCCAAGTCAAATCTGACGCACTGTTGTGGGAGTAACTACAGTGCAACAAAGCAAGTTGTCATTGACTAATGTGGAGCTGTCACTGATACCACTTCCCTCGAAGTTATTATTATTATAATATAATAGCGGCCCCGTAACCAGGGTATGTTTTGGGAAACGGAACAATGTTTGAAGTGACGAACAAACCAGATTATAAGTTCATACCTCAATTTTAGACGCGGTCATCTGTCACTCAAACCACTGCAGGTGGACACTGATTTAACAAACATTTCTTTCAGCTGCAGGACAGAGCTACTGCACGTTGGCTATCTACGTGATGTTGGCAGCTCATCACCGTCACTGTTCCCCTCATAAAGAGTTCCCAGGGCCTGACAAACACCTTACAGATAATCTCACTTAATGCTCTAGATTATCTGGACAAAGCCCCGTTAAAATCATTAGCTAAAAGATTTAGTTTGCACGCTGCCAGGCTCAGTAAATGGCCTTTTTCATGGCAGCAGCTATTTATTGATTGTTAAATTCCAGGTGCACCATTGATTTAATTAAACTCACAGTTTATGAAAATGAGTTTCCTGGCGTGATGCTGCACCTGCACATCTCTTCTCTCTCTGCACTGTTGAATTAGCCAATCGAAATCACACACCAGCCCGCTGCACCACTTCAACAAGAGACACGTCATATTAATGAAAGAAGATGGTGTTATGGTGACTATAAACACTGGTTCATCCATCTTTTAGAGCGCTGCAGTACGTCTACCAAGTCCTCAGCTCCATGCCCTGATTAGACTACGAGAAAAAAGGCTCAGCAGGCAGAGCAGAGGAGCAGCTGAACCCGCGGATAAATGTGAATGTAGCTGTTTGGAAAATGAAAATGAAAATACTTCATACTGTTCATGCATGTCTACTTCCTGTACATTTCTCCGTTACTCATTAAACCCTTTCTTTCTTCTCGACGTAGTTCCTGTGCCTGAAGAACATCAGGACTTTCCTGACGGCGTGCAGCGACACATTCGGCATGAAGAAAGGCGAGCTGTTCGAGGCCTTTGACCTTTTCGACGTCAGGGACTTTGGAAAGGTAAGGACGCACGCTGAGAGAAACAGATGCAGATGGAGGCTTGTGCTCTGGAGTAATACTTTGGAAGAGACAGCATGCATCCGCCCTCACTGTGTGTTCCAGCTGTCCCCAAAGACTGAACTGGATTAGTCAAATAGAGCTGTGTGCGGAGGTTCTGCAACTCAACATCATTTCAATTTGAAAGAGCTCCTTTATCTTGGACTTAAATTGAAATTAAAGCTTTATATTTATAGATTTATATGTCAGATTTTGCTCTGCTCATTTGCTTTGCTGCCACTTCCATGTCTCCAGTATCAGTTAATGATTCGATAGTGGCGTCAATGTTCTCATCTAACTGACAGGAGAGTGAATCTCTGCCCGAGTAGATCTTCATTGCAGGTCGTAGCAACAGTCTGACACCATACTGCAACTCTCTTCACACTTCTAGACTCTGAGCCAAAGCTGAAGTAAGCAACATGACCCAGCAGTTTAATCGCTTCCTCTCATTAGTGGGAAAATGCCTCAGCATGCAGACTTTACGAGAGGCTACAAGTCTGGCCTGAGGGTTCATTACTTTGATAAGGCTTTCCGTCCATGCTTGTGGTACTGGGAAAGTGTCTGCAGCTCTTTGACAACGCTCCCGCAGCCCCCGGGAAGTCCCCAGGAGGTTTAATTAGAAATGGCTTCCTAGAGCAGAGAGAGGATGCTGCAGGATGCTGGTGCACTTGATATGAAGCGTTTACGGGATGACAGAGTCATGCAGCGTAGCTTTAAACACGTTCTTCTGAACTTCTCCCCTTTCAGGCAGGAAGCTACACTACCACAGAAAAGTTTACAAAAGACAACTAATGTTGGTGCGATTGTGCTGCAGTTATATTCTGTTATCCTGACAGTCACAAGACTCAGGGGGAGATCTAGTAGCAGTCTAGCGCCTGTTTGAAACAACACACGGCGCTCCGACTCTCATGGTGACGTCTCTTACACAAACTCATTGAGGAAATAGCACGTCTTATAGATATATATATGATGACTGAAATAGAGAAGGGAAAGTCACCAGATAAGGTCAAGAGCTTATTTTTATCCCTGTCTTGCTTCACTACTTCAAATTGTGCTGTCATGCAGAGTTGCATTGAGATGCTGAGCGAATTAAGTCATCTATTAATTAAGTCGACTGTAATTAAAACACATTTGGGCCACTGGCAATTTTTTTTCCTTCAAGCTTGTCGGGGAACATTTTCATAGAAAATCTGGAGGAGAACCAGCAGTGGCTTTGTGAAATAGGATACGCAAATACAAATATCAAACTCTAAAAGACTGAAGATATTTTTGCTTGGGGATTAGCAGCCGTGTGCATTGTGAGGCTGCATTCCAATATACTGTACTTGATCTGTCATATGTTCCTCATCTGCAGTCTTAATGCTTGGCTAACCATCTCCAAGCTGTAGCTGCATTTACAGTATGTATTTATATATATCTGCATGAGAGTTGGCATTTCAGGTTTTCTCCATTTCTGAAGAACACAGTTTCTATCGTGTAAATCGGTGTTGATAACACTTCCCCCAGAAAGAAACACTGAGTCTTCTGTCTTACAGCTCTTATCATAACTTGCAGTCAAGAGGTTCAACATCAATACTTAATACGTACATGTTTCTGTCCAAGAGGGTTACTAGTACCAGGAGATCAACTGTCACTGCAACCTTTGAGCAAAGATTTATTTCCAGTGTTTCGGAGGTCCAATTTTAACCTCTTTTTTCTGCTGTGATTCCATTCGGCTGAGGCCCAACACTTTCGATGACTCTCTTGAGTGACTCCTACATCGCCCAGAGTGAATTTAACATCTCTGAAATTAGACAGCTAGCCGGCCCAGTAATCCCCGCTTGGTTGGCTTCTGCAGAGGCTAATAGAGCGAGGAGAGGAAGGAATGGGCGAAACTGCCACTCACCTGCAGTTACAACATTTTTTTTTGTGTTAAAAATAGCTGCCTGACTGCTGCTGAATAAAACATCAAGCAGGCCTATTTATTTTAGAGTTTATGTAGAAGTCTTGATTAGTTCTGTGTGGAATATCTCCCTTTCTTTTGTGTAATCTTAATCCATATTCCTGCCTGCTGCTACATTGGAAATGTTTCTAAATTCTTTCATCATGAACTTAAAGTTGGTATAAAGACAGACGTAACGACAGAGTCCCTGAAGGGATTTGTGGCTTTGTGAACCTGAATAGACTCAAAAGGAGAAGTGAGTTAGAGTTTGTGATAGCTCTGATATACCTGACAGTCCCAGTTTATTGTACTTGGATTGAAACTGTAACACTGTAACACCAGGAAAACACAGGGAGGAATACAGCAGGTCCGTCTGTTGCTAGTTCTCCTCAGCGCGGGAACATCTGGTTAGCACATCTGCCTTGTAGGCATGGGGGGCTCTTGGCTTCTGTAGTGAGAAGAGAAACTTGGCTCCACAGGGCATGCACACACTCTGAAATGCACACCTGGCTGAGAGAGGGTGAAGGTGCACCAGAGTTCATGCTGCTGAGTGTTTCCAGAAGAGACTGAAAGCCACAGAATCCTCTCGCTGTTCCGGCCTTGAAAAATCACGTTGGCATCGTCATGACTGAGAGTGAATGACTAACTCTCTCACTTCTATTTTATTTGTTAATTCCAGTCATCTTGTTTCAAAATAGACCCACAGTGCTGACAGGAGCTTTCCATACTCCCAGTCACATGATGGACAGTTGCTCAGTAACTTTGGAAAGTCTGACCTCACCTGTTGAATAATGCAGTTTATTTAAAGTCGCGTGGTTTGTTAATTATCACAACTGAGATCAATAAATAATCTTTATCGTTTTGCCCGGGATCATGCAGCCCTGTTTCAAGATGACGGTTCTGTGAAATCACATCACTTATTTAAGCTTTGGGATTTTCTGTAAAGATCTATGATCTGCGGGCCGACTTAAAAACTCAAAGATACGCTGCTGAGACACAAAGATATTGAAGCAGCTGGATGATGGACGAAAACGGAGCTTTGCGTGGGCTGAAGTTATCTCACATCATCTGCTGCCCTCAGCGTATGCTGCTTCAACTGGACCAGGAGATACCTGATTCATTTGACGTGCTTCTGTTCTTGCGGCTGCATCTCATTCATCTATCTGTGGGTGTCACGTGGCAGTTTCCTTAATCATAGACATTAAGTCTTGACACTCATCTCAGAGCCTGTTTTAAGTATTAGCGTTGTTATTGTAGAGTCTACCTCGCTCCATATGTAGCGTTCTCGACAAGACAAAACTCTTTAACAGACAGAGGTGCTTTATTGAGAGAGGTCGGCCGTGATCAGCTGAAGTCCGGAGATCTCACGGATCTAAAGTGGTGACATGCCGGCAGCAGCATGTATAGACACTTCATCAATGACCATATCTATAAAATGCAAAGTGCCCGGTCCCTCCCTGGCACATGACCAGGCTGTCGTAGCGCCGGGTAATCGAGCGTGATACGAGCGACATGCAAACATGCCCTCTGTCATCCATCAGGGCTGTTGTTGGGTTGCACCGTCAACATGTGACACAACAACAGGAACAACAGGAACGTCATGGAGTGAGAACACGAGTGCAAACAGTGAAACGCAGAGGTCAGCATGACTGTTGGGTTTAGTTCTCATAAATAAAGTGATCACATTTTTCTCTGCTGGACTTTATTAAAACAGGTATTTAAACTGAAATTAGATATTTTGGAATCCCGTTATGTTGAAAAAAAGATACTTTTGTCCCAGAGTGGGTCGGCTCTGTCGACTCTGTCAACCACTGTCTCACCAGCATTTTGAAAGAGGACGAACATGCTGACTGTGTTTTCTTTTTGCGGAGGGATGGGGGTTGTGGAAAATGACAGACACGGAGAGGGGAAAGCAAAGAGGGAGAGGAAGAGGAAGGGAGGTGTAAAGGGCTTATTGATTGGTGTCTTCCTCCTCAGTTGACTGTGATGAATTTAACTGTGGAAATCCACTAAAGCAGAGATGCATCTCGGGATAAGCCCCCATCATCTCTCTCTCTCTCTCTCTTTTGTCCTTCAGCTGTGCTCTCCAGCAGATTTGTGTGGTCAGATATCATATGTCTGCTGTGTGTTAATGGATACTTTGGGTGTATCTCTGCACTGCATGGCCAAGCTGCAGCTGCAGAATGTCCGCACTCATTTCGGAGGCAGGTTCTAATAGCTGCCATTATGTTTAGGTGGGTGTAATGTGCAGTCAATATATAAGCTGATTAGCCCTTTACGAAAGCAACAAATCACATATTGGAATGTCAGTTTCCTCCCTTTGTGATTAAAATACAAGTTCCCTTTAGACCACTGCTGTCTGCACATGTATTAGCAGAACAATATTTCAAGTGTGTGTAGGAGGTTTCACTCCGCTTCTAAAAATTGTCGGTCAGTTAAACCTGCAATTAAACTGTCGGCCTTAAAGAGATTTGAACCCACCTGCAGCAGATTCTTTATTCTCGTATTATAATAGAGCCCATCTCGGTATATGAGCTGTCTCTAATAGCTTTTCTGTGCTGATGGAGAGAAGAACTTAATGTGTCTTGTAAATCTGGCCCTCAGAAACCCGTGTTGGTCAACTCCTCTGCAGTTTGCTTGCAGGAACAGATGCAAAAACACCTGGGTTTGATTCTGCTCGCAGGCAGCTGCTTAACATACCTTTCTGTTTGAACTGGTGTCCTCAGTGCTGCTGAAGCCCCTTGGAACAGAGGCCAAATGTTTTAGAGTAGATCCAACCAAGTCCAGGTGCCTTGAGTCCACCCTCCAGGACCTGGATGACTGATACATATTTCTGATCAGGAAGCAGAGGTGTCACCTGCAGACACGAGCAGCCGGACTCACCGAGTTACGCAGGTGGAGAGTTCAGGTTCTGTCGGATGCACAGAATCGTATGTTCACGCCTTTTTCTTGTAATCCAAGCTAACTTGCATTTTTCCAGCGGAGAGCAGGCGTGAAATGAAATGTGCATGCTGCAATGAACCTGAGCAAGACGGCACATAAAAGCCATTTACCCTCAAACAGCAACATTTCATGGGCTTGATTTATACTCTTCAGAGACAGCCTGTAAGTTGTGTACAGACTTTAAGACTTTCGTCTTCACCTTGAGTTCGAATGTTCGTGCTGCGAGTGAATCATCATCATAGCTTCACTTACTTTTGAACAATTTCATGAAAGCTGTTTGGATGAATCATGACCACCTGGTGCCTGATTGCATTATTGTTGCATCCACTTGAATCCCATTTGTCATATCAACTGTCATTCTTCACATGCAAATGCTCGCACACGACAAACTGCTGAAGATTGTGCGACCGGCAGCGTCTCCGCCTCCCTGCTCACCAGCTGCAGCCCCGAACCGTCCTGTGATTGTGTCAGAGTGTCGGAGACAAACGTTGTTTGGTGATTGCGGACGTCTGTTTGACGGATGTCTCAGCTGTGGCGACGATCACCTGATGTCAAGGATGAGGATTCTGTTCCGGTATTTCATATAGAAACCAAAGGCTTTTCTGCTCGATGTGCACAGACGAATACACACTCTTACAAAAGCAGAAGGGGTTGCTTTATGAAGAGGAAATGGGGCCTGGTGATGAATGTAACAGCAAGTTCCTCTCCGATATAGCGACGAAAGAAGAATATGTCCGTTGGTAAAGGTGCCTTCTGTTCTTTATTGAACTCTAGGCAACTTTAACATCAGCTTTCATACTAACTAAAGTGTTATAGCATCGTTTCTCCTGACAAACGAAAGTGGTGTATTATCTATTGTAGTAGTTGTGTACTTATACAGAAATGAAAGCCTGACAATGTTTTCATCCCTGATGACCAGTAAAGGGATGAAACTGTCCTGCTGAGAGGAACCGGCTGCATGTTGAAAATGTAAACAGTGAAAACAACCTTTATTTACATTTAAGGACAGACGCCATCTAGTGGCCGCAGGAGTTATGACCACATGAACGAAGGAGATGTTAATGATATCAGCGTGGCGACAGAATTAGTGTTAAGATGTAGGTTGAGGGATCGATGGGGCGACAGACAGTACGTCCGTGTGGGCGACCTGTGTTCCCTGCGCCCTTCCATGGGTTGTTTGCTTCTTGTTGCGAGTCAGGACGGTCTGTTGAAACCCGACCTAAGTGTGCATGTGCCCAAACCTAACCAGGCCTTAACCATTGTGTTGACACATCCTCATAAAACATCATAACACCAGTTTAAACTGGTTTTGAATTGAATACATTCTGCGCTCTTTCAATTTTGATATAAAAGCATCTATTATTTATTCCTCCAGGGGAAAAGGGAGGAAAGGGAGAGCAGTATAATGATGGTTGGAGGCAAAGTGGTCCACATGTTTGGCCAACAAAGTAGTTAAAAACAACGCTCTCCTCACGTTGGGCTTAAATGTTCTCCGCTCATACATAAGTGAGGCATTTTCTCCGTCGTGTTTTCTTGTTAGCGGCTTAATTATCTTAAGACGTGAATGCATGAGAACGTATCGCGGTTCAGATGTAGTTGCCTGTGGGCGGCTGCTCAGTAGGACAGAAGACTTATCACGTCCCCGCTTGGCAACCGGGTTCAGAAACAGTGTGAAGGGATGTTAAAGTGAGTTTCGTATGTAATGAAACTGACAATATGCTGTCTCCTTTCTGGCATTTGGCTTTGACTTCTCAGTGATGAAACCTACTTAAGTGGGTTGATGGAAAATGAGGTATACTGTATATTTAGAGGAATATCTGCACCAGTACGACAGGAGCAGGACGGAGGCCACCAGCAGTCTGACATAGGTTCTGGTTCTGACAACAACTCCTGACATTTAAAAGACCACAAAAGGACTTCTGGAATACAAATGTCTGAATAAGATGTTTGCATATGAGTGCCTACGTGACAGTGTTTGCTTGCATGCATGTGTGTGTTTGTGTGTGTGTGTGTGAGTCCCCGAAGGACTGAGTCATCTCAAGTCTCAGTAAGCAGCAGGAAACAGGAAGAGAAACCACAGAGGCCCCTCTGGAGCCATTTCTCTCAGTGTGTGGATATATTCAAATTCAGCTTCAGGTGTAATGGAGCATTTACACACATCTGTGTGCGAAGTGTGTGTGTGTGTGTGTGTGTGTGTGTGTGTGTGTGTGTGTGTGTGTGTGTGTGTCGATACATATGTTCTTTGACTCCCTCTCATGCTTTTAA
>CAAKHC010007042.1:26968-40587 GCA_901007825.1 Macroramphosus scolopax
CCCAATTTGGGTTTCCAACACCCCCCCCCCCCCCACACCCGCCCCCCCGATCATGTGTACCAAGAAACTCTCCCGAGGCGTTGTGCTGGCGCTCTTAGTGTATGTGTGTGTTTGAATGGGTGTGTCCCTCCAGCTCAAGCGCTTCCCATGTAGCCTAAACTGAGGAGGGTGTCCTCTTTGCCTGTTGCAGTAGCTGTAGTCCGCCTCCCGATGCGAGGAGGCCGCTCCCACACAACCTGTGACCTCTGCAGCCCAGCGAGTCATCGCCCAGCCTCAGGCGGCTGCGTGGACTGAGAAGCACAATAATTTTCCTCATCAGTATATCTCTTCAGACTCTGGCTTGCACAGAGACGCTAGCCCAGTAAGACGGGGCGACAGACAGATAAGCATATGCTTGCAAGAAATAAGCACATAACTGACCGACTGATGGGCAGACAGACAGGCAGACAGACAGGCAGATAGACAGGATGCATTCAGATGAGACACCAGAGAGAATTTTAAAAGCACTTGGAAAAAAAAGCACACAGTTTTGCTTGGTCAAAAGGATACGTTTTTCCAGATTAATCTTAGCCTCTGTTTCTCTTCAGTATGAGTGGAGGATTGTGGCTGGCCGGACTTCCTTATCTGTGTGTTGTCTCTGTTCACGTTGTTGTTGTTGCAGTTGTTGTTATTGTTGCAGTTGTTGTCGTTACGAGAGTGCGTAGTCCCTGCTGATGCTCATGTCGATGTCCTCCCACTGTAGTTAATCTAATGATCCAAGCGACCATGTAGATGTGTGCCCGAGAATTTTGAGACACACACATCGCATTGGTTTTAATCTATGCTGGCTGTTTTGTTTGGTGTTTCGCTCCATCTATGGAGGTTTGCTTGGAAATGAATCCACACATTAACACATGCAAAGACACATACACAAACAAACTCACATGGTGTATCCCTATTGTCCTGCTGCAGTGAACAGTGTTTTTAAAAGATAATCCTATATTTCAATGCTTTATATAGTACATCCAGTATACATAGAGTTTATAATATATCTGGGTATTTGAGCTGTTAGAGCTCCCTCTAGTGTTGGTTAGTGAAACTGCCTCTAATCTGCCCACCTTCCATTTTATCTCCCCCTTTTTTTATCTCCCTCTGTGTCCCATTTTGTTAATTCTGCATCTCTCTGTGCCTTGGTAGTGTTCTTTCATATGTTCAAAACAATATTTTTTTTCTTATTTTCCACTCAAACTTGTTTGACGGTCTCTCAGTTTCCACATAAACCCTCCCTCCTTATGTACCTGTGTTGTCAACAGTAGCTTTTAGGTTGGTTTGTGAGTTGGTTATGATCCCTAAATTAGTAGCCCTGACCGCAGTTCCTCTGTCCCCCGGAGAAGCCTTCTGCGAGCCCATATAAGCCCCCTTGAAGCTGTAATAAGTAGGCTCTGATCCTCCTTGTCTCCCAGTTTTCAGTGGTCCCCCATGTAGGCCAGATAGCGGATAGACCACCAATGTTCCTCCCAATGAAGAGTCCACTTGTATTTTTATGCTCTTTGAAAACAAAGATATATTCGAGAGACAGACGGTTCTATGTGAATAATATTAATTATAAAACATTGATTTGAGGTGAGCTCATTGAGCCTGTACATTAATGGTTGAATGTGTTGTGAAGGCTGTTGTGCCATGGTTGGGTTTAGGTTGTGTTTCTGCTGTGACAATGCATTCCTGTACAGCTGTGATCAGAATAAATGTATAAATTAAACCTGAAATTACTCTGAATTGCTTTTCTTTTAGTTCTCAAATGCAAAGTTTTACACGAATATGGGCAAAATAAATGATTATATAAAGATTTCAGTTTGAATTACATGAGTGGCCATCCAAACAAACTATATAAACACCAGAACATTCTTCTTATTTTATGATAGTGGAACATAATTTCAAAACCCTGGGCATGAATCTGCCTCAATTTTCTAGGACGGTATTACAAAATACAATTCAACATTGATATTTTAACTAATAATAAAGATATTAATAAAAACAATGCTCCTTTCTTTGCTATTAGTTAGCAAGTTTACTTAGCGTTAAGAAACTACAACTCCCATGAAGCTTTGACCGTGCTTCTACTGTCAGGCTCATGGGAGATGTTGTCGCTCCATACTAACTAAATGCTCGACGTTTAATCTTCTTTTAAGACGTTAAAGAGTAGATATTATAGTGTCCATTAAATGCTTGGAGGCCAATGTATGTTTTAAATTGACTGATAACTCCACAACTATTTCTTATATTTAGAAAGACCTATGAAAACCTATGTTAGCCTGGCTCACAACTAGCCTACAGAGGGGCGGGACTTAGTCTGTTCTTTGGACGGAAGCCGCTATATATGCTCAGCTCGCTAGCATTCATTCTCTTCTCGAATCATGCAAGGACCATGGAGGGACACGTTGTCTCTCTCAGATTTATTTTACAAGCTTTATGCATTAGCAGTAAGCCAAAGGGGGGCAATTTCAGCCTCTGTCTCTCCTCACAAGAGCCCCGGTTAGAAGCCAAACAGTTCCAAAGAGAAAGTTAAAGAGGTGAGTTGTGTTACCGCGTTAGCAGGCGACAATGTTGGTTTAGTAACTGTTAGCAACACGTGGAGGGAAAGGCCTTAATGTTAAACTTAAACAATTTAGTCAATTGAGGCTGGATTCAATATTAGACAATATACAGTCTGCAAAATAAACGTCTCCTAACTCAGTTCAATAATTCAACTTATTCTAAGAACTGTTGTACGACAGTTATAGTTAAATGCACTTAATCAGTTTCCCATTTTTAAATATTTTACCAGATTAGTAAGAGGCTCTACTTAAAATGCACTTATTTAATATAAATCAACTTGAAGATGCATGTTGAATAAATATCGGTATACACACGGTAAATGATTACTGCTTACTAGAGTACTTGTATGTCCAACTATACACTTAAGGCATATTTACTTCAATCCTTCTATCCTTTAAAAAACCCTTTTTCTCTTCCATTTGTAGCTGATCCAGTTGAGAATGGCAGGCTGCATAAAGACAGCAAGGATGCATCTGATGGTCCTGAGACAGTTATCCATTTGTTTTGGTGAGTACTTCACATGCATAGAAAAGCTACTTTTTGGTTTTGCCTGTGATGACATATTAAATCACTTTTCTGACACCTACTATGAGAGCTGTTCTGCAGCTCCTGATTCTAACTTTTCTCTGAGGCTTCATTATCAGTGTTTATACATTGGGGTGTCTATTTTGCCTCCCTGACATGTGTTTTCTTGTACAGGGACCTCCTAATGTGTGAAAGGGGAGACCAATCACCTGGATGAACATGTGACCGAACAGGACCTTGCTGGGTGTGCGAGCTGGTGGGTTTAAATATTATATATTGATATTTGAAATGTTTAACGCCAGTGATGACATATTAAATTACTTTTCTGACACCTACTATGAGAGCTGTTCTGCAGCTCCTGATTCTAAATTTTCTCTGAGGCTCTTTCAGTAGATGTTTCATTTCTCCAGTGTTGTAAATGGGAAGTTTAATGCTGCTATTCTCACACACAGTTTGAGGCAGCGACCACTGACAGTGAAATGACTGATGATGAAATCCTGCTGATGATTTGACATCCAGTGCATTTTAATGGTAAGTCATCTGCTTCAATTGTGTCTCGCAGATTTTGTGTCCTGAGCGTGCAGCTACTCATTTTTCTTATTTGATCATGTTCCTGTTATCTGTCACTTTGTTTATTCTTCCTCTGCCTTTCTCTCTTCCAGATTTCCCAACATAGCTGTCGTCACTGGTCAGAATACTGCTCCTAGTTGCTGTGGAGGAAATGTGAAGGAGGCCTCAGGACAGGCAGATGACAATTGATTAAAAAATCTGTACATATGTTATGACTGGTGCTTTTCAGTAGATATGAGATCAATGATCATGTTGTCACTGTACACTGATGGTTTAACAAGAATAAATAACTGTTGAAACTAAATGTCTTTTTATTCTCACTGGAATTGATTAAAGCATGTTGGTCTCACAGGGATTATATCCAGACCAGGAGAGTGTTAGAGCTATAGAAGTAATAAAGGCCATGAAAACAGAGGCCTTAGCAGACTTCTTGATAACTTAAGTAACTTCTAAATGAACGGCAATGGAAGATCTAAGATTTGTTGTTGGGATATAAGGTAGTTCATCCAAAAAGATCCTTTTATGGTAGTTTATGAAACTCGGGCACAATTTTGGCTTAAAATGTGTCTCCAGAAATAAGGTATGAATCAAAAGTAGAACCACTGCAGAAATCGGGTCTTACACTTTTATGGAAATAAGTAGCGATGTACTCGGAGAGCCAAATTTCAAGAAATAACTAAATCTAGCTCAAACTGTTCTAGGCTCCCCCTTGGACCATGATTAACCCCTCTACTGTATTTCAAAAAAATCGGCATAGTTTTTCAAAATCCTTCAAACCGAAGCAGTGAAACCTCCTTGGAGGTGAAAACTACCAACTGGAGTTCTCTCATTGAGCCAGTTCTTTGCTATTAACCTGATATTTTAATTTGCTGGGGGTCTCTGGGGAGTTCTTCGTGTATTACCACACTCCGACATCACCTCCGGTAATCTGGGCAGAAATAGTTTCCCCCTTGGAGCGCGTCCTCATTTTCGTGTTTCCGCTCAGCTCGCGCCCGGATTTCCATACAGGTGCGTCCTCGGCTGCAGCCCTCGTTTGACTGTCAAAGCAGGCTGCTTTTCTCTGCGCATCCCGCATCTAGTCGCAAGCAGAGAGAAGCGCAGGGGAGTGCCCTTCACCGCCGACACATCCTCCTCTTCTTCCTCCTCCACCTCTGCCAGAGCGACTCCCGACTTCATCGCTCATCCTCGCCGCTTCCAGCCCAGACTGCATCCTCGACAGCCGGCTGCACAGAAAATCGACCCGCGGTCCTTTCCGGTAGGCCTGGACGGTAAGAGCCGTTTGTTTATACGGTGCTTCTATACGTTTTCATCAACCGACGATACATTTGCGTTGGTGTTTTAGGCAAACATTTGATTTACCACGTCGAAGGCGTCTTAATCTGGAACAAAAAGATGAGACATCACTCCCCGATGGCGGAGTGATGGAGGCTCACATCATAATTAAACGATGAAGGGACTTTTTATAGAACAGCTGTCCGAGAGGAGCACACAGCAGGACGGATGGCAACGGAGGAGACAGGCACCGGACAGCCGACCTACTTAGATCCATTAAAACGATGAGGAGGATGAGAGAGGAGCAGGATGAAGGGGGGGCTGGTCCATGGTTAGCTTCAACTAATCTGGGCCCACTCCATCTCTGCCTCTTCCTGCTGTAATGTGGCCTGTGGCAGGGTGGGGCCGAATGTACAATAAGTAGGAATAGAAGACGGGAGGTGCAGACTGTCTGGATCGTGTACTGGACTGATGTTTATAAGAACCAGAAAAAGGCGCATTTCCTAAAATCTTGTGCTTCAATTGTGTGCAGACGCCATGAAATTGTACTTGAATACGCCGAATCTGTGCGACCATGGACTGTATATAAGACGTGGACAAGACTTTCAGACGTTAAAAGTGAAGCCAATGCAGAAGAGGCTTATACCTGCGTTCTTTCAAATGGCCAGTAGGGGGCGACTCCACTGCTTGAAATAATACATCTGATTGAATGGAGTTCCGTGAGATGATGATCCAACTTCTCACGTGATTTGTTACCATATAACATATTCTATAAACACGTTTATGATCTAAATCAATCACTCTTATAGTGTTGCGTCGTTCCAATTGACCGTGTATGTTTCACATTAAAGGGTGGAGGAGATGACGAAGCTATTTGACTAGCATGGAGCTTTGTTATTTCACACAAAGGGACGAGGATGTGTTGATTAGACAACAAAGCAGGCTGCGCTTCAAGGCGTGGCTATATTATGACTAACCAGTTAAATCCACGGTGGTGCCGGGTCAAGATAAAAGCACTGTCGTTCAAGTATGGTCAACTCCAGTTACAAAACGCAGCAACAAAGTGGAAACGGCCAAAACAGGAAACCAGCGGTTTCAAAACAGTGGTCCACAGGCCAAAAGGGTGACGTCAAGCTCGAAGCACAATCAGGCTCTTGTATTCACCTGAAAGTTTTGCTTGTTGCAACTTTGGTTTAAATTCTTTTATTTGTCTGTTATTCTGAAAATATAAAGACAATGTTCATACTTTAAGTATTTACATGAATAGATTGCTTATATTTCACAACGTAAACACCGGTTTTGAGAGACAGTTCACTTTGAAGAAGGATGTTAAGAAAGAAGTTTCTCTTTTGCAACAACCTTGTGATTCTCTTTCATCTGCAGTGTGAACAGCAGAAGCAACATGGAGGAGTTAGACGTTCCTCAGATGAGGAGAGAAGTGGAGAGTCTTCAGTATCAGCTGGCAATCAACAGAGAGAAGTCCTCCATCACCGTTACTGAGTGAGTATCTACCCACATCGTACAGGTTGGTACAGAGGACCTGCACTGCAGTTACGAGCTCGCTGTAACGTTGCTGTGTGCAAAAGCGTCACTATTGCACTTCATCTACGCTCAGACGTCTGCTTCACCCTAATGGCTTTAATAACACGGTAGACAGGATGTTTGGATTTTTGATGACAAGCTTATCAGAACATACAAACACGTGGAAAACAACGTAGTTGGAACAACAGCCGGATAGTCGTCTGGATGATGCACAGTTCCCAACCTAGTGGGCTTTTGCTGGCTGATGAGCGAGGAGCTCTGGGTGCAGCCACCACCTTGGCATGAGCCGGACAGTGAGCTTCATCCAGCAGTCGATCTACGTTCCAAAACTAGCCTATTATTAGAAGCTTTGGTCAGCTCCCTCGGGCTGCACCATGATGGTTCACAATGTGTATCGTCCCATTTCCCCCGCCACAGCTGGGTGAAGAGCTCAGGAGTGATAGTTAACTCAATGAGTCGAGGGTCTGCCTTTTGGTAAGGCTGCTGCTCCCTCCACCGGTGACCAACTATCACCAGTCTAGAGCTCCCGAGAATTCGGAGTAGAGCTGTTGCTCCTCACGAGGGAACAGTGGTGTTAAGAGACATGTCTCTCAGGGTAGCTCGTTTGCATCCGTACCAAGTATACATTTAGGAGCTGTGACTATAAATTGTACCTTTAACCGTTTGAAGGAGTCTCAGAAAGTCAGGAGCAAAGTTTCCCCACTGCCATGTTTTAAGTTCAAACTGATCCTCACAAAGATTGTTTTAATGCACTAATCACATGTTGATAATCGTATGTTTTGCTGCAGGCTGGTGAAGTGGATCGAGGGATGTGTTTGTGAAGACCCGTTCCTGAATCCTGAGCTGATGAGAGCCAACCCCTGGGTGGAGAAGGGCAAGTGTGTGATCCTCTAATGATCACACACGCACACATACACACATATACGCACACACACAAGCACGGATGCATCAAAAATTAAAGAATCATGCACTAGCTCTCTCTCCTTCACTCTCTCACTATTGCTATTATTTTGTGTATTTATTTGGAGACACATGAATGCTCTTTATTTAACTGTGTGTGTGTGTACAGCACTGAGTAGCTTTCTAGATGTTTGTTTCGATGGACTGCTGAGAAATGTTCAACAACACGTTTTTATTGGCTCTTTACACTGTCAATCAAAATAAAGACTGTTTTGAATTTATCAGATGTGTCATGGATTGATTGAGGAGTATTATCACACATGTGGTAGTGTGAGCAGGTCACAGTGAGGGCAGTTGTGTTGGGGGTTATAGCAGTTCTCTGATGTACACGTTTCGTCTGACGGCGTTGGACATTCCCTCGTTGAAGCGGAACCACACGTCACTGTCGCCCACTGCTGTTCCCATCGAACCAACCGTACTCTTCTCACCTGGAGGACAAGAGAACTTCTTTAATACACAGCAGTTCAATTAAAGAGGAAATGTTGATTCCTCATGACCTAGAAAGTCCTAAAACAGTGAAAATGCTTCAAAGTTGCTTCCAACAATATTTTGTTTAATCTCAGAACACCTGAGGGTATTTGTAGCTTAAGAAAATAATTCAAAACTATTCAATCAATTATCAGAACTGCACCTGCGTCGGTTTAGCTCCAATTTGATAAGTTAAATGATGTTATCTCTTCTGCTATTGTGCTATCAGATAAACCTTTGTGGACTGTTGTGCAGACAAAATGGGAACTAGCCATGCGCAATAATCTTTTTTTTTACGTTTTACTGACTAAACAGGTCATTGATTGACAAACAGTCACACAAAACAACAGCACCTTTTTTTGAAAAACAAACTTTAGTGTTGTCAATACAAATATAGATAATGAACTGTTATTGTTGTATGTTTTTGATGTTACATGCCGTTACAGCCAGCTAGCGTTGTGTCGTCCTGGACGACCAGCCGTCTGTCGTCACAGCAACAGAACATTATGTTTCACACAATCTGAGCCATATCTAATTTAAGAAACATAATATGATTAATCTAATGAATCATCAGGTTTGTGATGCTTAATTAATTGAGAGCATGGTACTAAACGGATGATATGAATTAGTGTTTGGCTACACCCCTAATATTTCCGGAGTGTGATAGATTGAATTTACATAAATAAACATGAATTATTCTCCCGCCTGCAGTCTGCCACTGTGCTTCTGCGGCCAGACGAGGACGGTTACATAACGCACATCAGTTCACACCTCGGGTGTTCAGACCTGCCTGGAGGCAATTTCTCCTAAACAGACAGTTTCTCTGGAAGGGTTTGAACCCGGGGCGCTCCACTGATGTCACTTAGAACAACGTCTCCACAGTACCTGTGTCGGAGGACGGCTTCGCTCTCTGAGGTTTGGGTGCAACAGGTCGTCCAAAGAAATCCACCTCCGGCTGCACAACACAAAGGTTGAAGTTAGTGATAAACAAGGTTTCTAGAACACTGTCCTCAATAAGAAGGTCAATACCAACGAACAGCCTAATGAATGTACACACACACTCCACCGCTCGTTAGCCTGATTTTCCACTTTCACCATTAGAGACTGTGACCCAGTGGTGTCCCATTACCCTCATTTATGGTCCCTGGAGAGTCGCTCCTCTCTATTACTGGACTATTGTAGCACACCAACACATGCACACGGGGAGGCACTGATGTTCAGTGGTGCTCCTCTCTTGCTCCACCTGCAGGCAGCCTCTAAATACGACTGTGTCGCTACTTCACCAACTACATGCTTTTGAAACCTAAAAATCTGCTCTCCATCACAGTAAATGTCTAATTTAGAGGACAGACTTGTTTTTTGTTGGGTGAATAATGTGATAAGCAGTTGTGAGAGTCTCACCCTGGTCTCCACTATGGTCTGTTTGACGATGTTCTCCAGCCTCTGCTGATGGTTCCTGGGTGGTTTTTGACCAGTCGTCTTTTTCCCGTCCTGTTTCTGCATCACACGGACATCACAGCATGTAAATGAGTTAAGTAGGTAGAAAGAAGTAGAGTAAGTAGAAAGATTCTTCGGTAGAGTCTCACCACTGCAGGGTTTCTTTGCAGCATCAGTTGCTCGGCCCTCCTCATCTTCTCTTGCTCCATCTCTCTGCTGATGGTTTGTTTGGCCTGATACGTCAGCTGGCGGTGGGGGGGCAGGCCTGGAAACCTCACCACCTCCTCAACACGCCTGCGAACACACAAGTAAACAGCTTGACACAAACACCAGAAGTTTACACAAACAATCACTCTAAGCACACACAACATGATGAGGTGAACACTGTCAAATCAGGAGGTAAATAATAAAAAAAAAATGCTTCCATTTTTGGAGCCACGGTTTATGTTTTCCCAAATTAAACCCTGAATCTGTCATTCTCTAAACCCTTAATCCTCTTACGGCTGATCTCCATCGCTCTCCAACACACATCCACAAACTGTAGTGCCAGAAAACTCTCTCTCTCTCTCCGCGCCTGCCTGGTTGCCTATAAATATAACACAACTAAGATAATTCCAGTCTGTGAGCTATTTAAATAACAGTGGTGTTATCAGCAGAACTTGGCAAATTGCATTGAACAATCCACTTAGATGACTCATTTTCCCCGAAAATATAATAAACTAAAATTCACAAATATTGAATAGTTTATCCTCTGACAAACGTTTATCTTTATAATCTGTGTGATTAACAAACTTTAACATTTCAGGTTACATTTATTGTGCTGTGTGTGTTAGATAATTCTAGAACAAATCAGAGATCTAGAAAACATCAACCTAAAACTGAAGAAGAGTTATATACATTTATCTCAGACAATAAAGACTGATCTCGTCCTTCATTCTCTCTTCGCCTGCAGGACTTCACTTCTGAAAGGAGGCTAATACTTCCACCACAGTTCAATCAAGAGTGCGTACTTTCCGTCTTCAATGTTAAAAGTCGACATCCATAATTGCGTCCTGGGACTTTATCCGCGCAGCTATCAGGATGTGTTGTTGTGATGTGCCAAAGACGGCAGATATAAGAAAGCGTAGACCAGCAGAAGCAGCAGCAGAGCCACAACGAGAGGCAGACCCCAGTCGTTGGTGAACATCACCTCGCCACAGCGAGCCTGCAGGAAGGAGTGCCGATGCTCATCAGGCTGCGTCGGCATGGTCAACTTGACCTGCTATTTATTGCGTTCTATCAACACCAGATCCTCCGAAGGTCCTTGTTAGCCCAATAAACGAGGATGAATAAGTGTAGCCCCGTATGATCAACTCTGCTCACTCCTCTCCATCTCTGTGATATCTCTGGACATTCCTACACTTCTTTGATCCGTATTTCAGTCCTCCAATCACTCCAACTTCATCCATCGCCTGTTAGTCCATCCACCTGTACCTCATCAGTGAGGCTTTGCACTTTGTTCCACTACACACACACACACACATTACACACACATACCCAGCACAAAGGGGATTATTTTGTAAGCCTAAATGCAGAGTACCACAGTTTGGACAGGAGGAAGCACCTTCAACACCCCAGGAAACACACATCTGCATAATTTTTATACAGTATATAGCTGAGTGTGTGTGTGTGTGTGTGTGTGTGTGTGTGTGTGTGTATGTG
The DNA here is from genome assembly GCA_901007825.1 of Macroramphosus scolopax. NCBI lineage: Eukaryota > Metazoa > Chordata > Actinopteri > Syngnathiformes > Centriscidae > Macroramphosus > Macroramphosus scolopax. The sequence goes on from CAAKHC010007042.1 coordinate 38,018, forward strand.
TTTATGGGTGTACTCACGGCTCCAGGACGTATGTGTACTGTCCCTCAGGTGTGCGATCCTGCCTGTATGAGAGGTTGTAGGACAACATTGTGTCAATCAGCTCGCACATCTGCTCCTTTTCTCTGGTGCTGAACAGCTGTGGATTCACCTGGACGGGACACACAGGAAGAGAGATCAGCCACAGTCCCCCATATATATATATCTATATATATATAGATATATATATACTGTATATAAACTTCATAATATGTGATAAATAAAGAATTGTAACCTGCACATCTGATGATTAGTTACTCGCTAGTTTCCAGAGACTCTCAGTTACACTGACACTTTATAATTTCCTTGACTATGGACAGAATATTAGGAACACCTGTCTGTATAACCGAGTACAGATCGACAGCACCCAGTTATAATATAACTGAACAGACTGACCCTGAATGAGAGTATATCTTTATACATACAGGCCGAAGTTTGGGACAGATGATTTCCAGAAGCAGCGTGAGAACATCGAGGGCCAAGTTGAGCTGGCTGATCCTGGTCCTGATGCTTGCCGGGATGTCCGTCAACATGGTCGACAAAGCGTTCCTGCTGCTGAGTAGACGAGTGGAGGCCTGGAGACGACACAATGACAAAATCTGAAATTTGCTTTCTACTTTGTATCATTTGGCTTTTATTTATTTCTACTTCTACTAAGTCTTACTGCAGATTTGTACCTCGTGCTGGCTGTGGGGATAGCTGATGCGGGGCACGTGCGTATGGGCAAACAGGAAGTGGAATGCGACGGACAGGAAAGGCAGGTATCTCATCAGGGTGAAGTTCTGCCCCTGCATTATCACCTGACCCAGCCTGTCGGAGAATATCATCCAGTCCAGAGCCTCGCCAATACTCTGCAGGTTGGGATCTCGGACTCGCATGGACAGATAGTTATCATACAGACCCTGAGGAACAGAGTTAATCTAGTTAATTTATCTTTTCACAATATCTGAACTTCCTGGTTCCTCAAAGCTAGAAGAAAACGCTCAGGCAGGGTAAAGTATAGAAAGTAAAGATAGAGGGGAAGAAATGTTTTCTCTATCTATTACCTGAGAAACCTTTTCATATTCTCCACTGGACGACGCCAAGTGTAGAATGTGTTGAAACCTCTGAGAGCCTCCTCCTGAACCTGGTGCTTCCTCAAACCTCCCACCAATACGCTTCCTGGAAACACATTTGAAATTAAGATTGTTTCAATCTGATGCTCATCAGACAAAGATCCTGTAAATATAAGACACGTTACAATCAAAGGAACCGTTCTTTTCAAGTTTATCTTATAACATCTCGTTAGCAGTAAACGTTTGTAGTTTCTCCATGATGAACACAATAACTTGGAGAGACTTAAAGTACCGTTTAGCACGAGGTAACTGGAAGATCTCCTGCCACAGATGGAACATGCCTTTGTTCTGGTCCTTCTGCCCCACAGACATACCCTGGATCGTCTTGGTGTTCACTTGCTTGTGGCCGCGACCGTGAAGGAACTACAAACACAAGTACACAGATAAAGACGTACCGTTTACTACTAAACTGCATTTACAGCCTGACAAATCCTTTTTAATAGAGATGACACCGACCTGTAGTGTGTTGATACACGACCTGATGTCGTTGTCAGTCTTCTCACAGAGCGACAGTAGAGTGCCCGAGTCTGCCTTCATCCCCTGGCAGACTGAGATCTGCAAACAACAGACAGAAACTTGAAGTAAACCCAGATTATTGATGGTTTCGTATGTTCGTCTACTCCTGTGTGTACGTGTGTGTGTGTGTACCTCTGCCAGTCTCTGTGCCAGGCGGGAGGGTTGAGTCTGGGGGAAAGCCAGGAGGAAGGCCTGCTGCCTCAAAGGTCTGAGAGCTGGAACATAACTGAACAGAGAGACAAACAAATGAACTGCAAATATCACAGCACAGAAAGACAATTTACACACTTGAGACTTTAAACGCCCACAGGGCCGAAAGACAATTACACAGTTTACAACTTCTTGTTTGGGTTTAGAGTAAAGTATGTCCCTCTTACAGATCGTTACAGATGCAGATGATTGGTCGGAGAAGGATGTGTTCCTTCTTCTTTTTCTTCTTCGTAGACTCAGTGCCGGCGTCCCCGCCCTGCCCGTCTTTCCTGTTCAGAGTTGCTAAGAGAATGTTGATGGCAGCCTATGAAAAAACATTTATAGCAAAGATTTAAAACTAATTCACTCAGTTATATCTGAGTTTATATCTCAGTTTTTTTTGGTAGTTCTTAATAGTGTTAGGAACATACTGAAGGTGAGCCATCAATCTCGTCAATAATGAGGCAGTTGGGTTTCTCATTGGCTCCTAAAACCGACTTCATCTGAGTTGCTGTGTCGATGCGCTTCTGGAACACCTCTGCACTGCGATCGTCACTTTAAAAACAACAACAACAACAACAACAACAAGGTCACTACAGGAGAATTACAATGATATAAGGTGTTCTGATTCACTGCTTGTTACCTGGCATTGATTTCCACCACATTGTACCCAGCATGCTTTGCTATAACATGAGCCAAAGTGGTCTTCCCCAA
>CAAKHC010007043.1:10695-48669 GCA_901007825.1 Macroramphosus scolopax
CATAAACCCTTAAATATAAAAACAGGTAGTTGAAATTGGTTGAGAAGTGTAAACGTAGTGCTTCTTATGCAACTCCCTCATTCACTTCTATATGTTTACAGGGCAGTCTGATGATTGACTGAACAGAGATGATGTGAGGGTGGTTGTGCAGACTGGCAGTTGAAGAAAATCATACGCTCTACAATACATACAATACCTAGATATCAGTTTGATAGAAAGGTGGACGTCGTACCTTTAGGAATTTTAAACCCCCTGCTATATTTTAACAACGTGATACCAGCCAGGCCTAATAAGTATTGAATCTGCCACAATTATATGGAATTGTTTTCTTTTGGTAGTGCTGATCTTCTTAAAATTTGTTTTTACACATTGTCACATTTATGTGTGACGTTGACCGACGTAGACATTTTGGTCATGCATTTTAATCACAGACCCTAATTGGTTGTAGACATTAAAAACATTTAAGACAGTCAAGACAACTGCCCCAGTGACACTGGCCTCTGTGGGGAGCCCTGCAGCCTGCACCACCCTCAGTTCTTCTGTTCTAATTTTTCAAAATGATGGTTGGCTGTCTCATTGTCATAGTTTAAAGAAATATGTCACAAACGGAGCCTCTGATCTGGAAGTTGTCACACAGGAAGTTATTAATGGAATCTCCACATTATAGCGTATTAAACGGCAAGAAGTTAGAGACTTTTAAAAACTAATGCAGTTGTTCAATTCATTTAATTTTAATTCACCGCATTGAGAAACTCCAAATAGATAGAACTTTTATGAACAAACTCAAGATGATGGCAAAAGGATCTGTGCACAAGTCATGTAATGGTGAATACTCTGGATGCCTGAACAGCTACTACTTGGGAAAGCCTAGTTTTAACATTGCATGTCATTCACCAACTTCTGTCATCTTGTAGTTGTTATTTTAGTATTTCAGGTGATGTGATATATTACAATGTTTTAATATTTTGTTTGGTTGCACTGTTTATCCAGATTACGTCATCAGCACCCATATCAGGGATGCACTCGATCAGCAGCTCGGAGGATATCAAACCTCCATTTGGCCTGAGGCCCATGCCAGCTCATAGTCCTGGAATAATGTTGTCTCAGAAACGCCTGTGTGTTATCTGTGGAGACCGCTCATCTGGTAAGTGAATGCACTAAGAGCAGAATTAGCAGAGGTTAAACATCAGATGGGGAGTGTTTTAAACCCATGTTTTTTTTGGTGTGGATAATCCTTCACTATCACATGTATTTGGATGTATTTCCTCAACATAATAAGAAATTATGGCATTCCTAAATGTGCCGGTAACTGCTGCTTTTTACTGTTATTTCACATTTGATCAAAATCCCCATTAGCGTCTGTACTTTTTCATTTGTGTCATTTGCAGGCAAGCACTACGGCGTGTACAGCTGTGAGGGTTGCAAAGGTTTCTTCAAACGAACCGTACGCAAAGACCTGAGCTATACCTGCAGGGATAACAAAGAGTGCCTGGTTGACAAACGCCAGCGCAATCGCTGCCAGTACTGCCGCTACCAGAAGTGCCTGGCCATGGGCATGAAGAGGGAAGGTATGCAGGGAGTGCCATTTTAGATAAAAAATTCATGACAAGACAAGTTGAAATGTGCAAATACTTGCATTGTGTGGGTCTACAACATTCTGAAACCTGCCAGTTCACACTGCTGTAACTAGACAAGACAGTGTATGTTTTCCATAGCAACGCCTGTCTGTACTTCTGACAGAAACGAGCACAGCTAACAGCCTCTGTGTAATGTGACATGGGGCTGTTTGTTTGTTGATCCTGTCAGGGATGAATTTTAGGGCTTGTGGCATGGAGACATGAATCTTCTCCCAAGAAGTCTGCCATTTTTATTTTGACGTTGCTTCAAGCTGATTGGCTGTTGAAACAGGTGTCCTGCCTTACGTTTTAAAACGAGCCACTTGTGACTCGACAATCTGAGTTGCAGGCGACGCCCCCAGCCGTCTTGAGCCGTGCTTAGACAGGCCAGTTTACACCCCTGCAACTAGCCCTGTGACTATCACTGTGACGGTTTTGTCTCGTCGTTAATCTTTGATTTGAACTGGCCTTTAAATGTTAACGTTTATATTGAGAGCTTGTTTGGCATGTGGAGGTTTACATTTTTTTTGTTATAAATGGTCGCAAAAAGACACAAAACTAAAGAAACAATCACAAAAGGGAGAGACCTCCAGACTTGTAGGTGCCATACATTAGTTATGTGCAACCATAGATTTGAACATATATATCGCTCCGAACGGATCGAACCATTGGCAACAACTTAAATGACGTAAATCAATCAATTAGACCAAAGTAAGTCATTAGTACTATTAACAGTATATCCGTATCAGCTGAGGGTGGATGCTAAATTAGAACTTAAAAGGGGTAGAGAATGGTGTATTGGGGCTGGTTTATTTAACTAACCCCTCTCCATCTCTTCCCTTCATGTTCTCCTATTCTACCCTTTCTCCATCTTTCAATAGTGATCAAACATGTAAGGTGGATAAAAGAAGATGGAAAAGATGAGGGACGGATGAGTATGTCATTGAAATTATAAAAATATTGCATTTTAATGTTACATATAGAATTTGCCTGTTATATTGAATATGAGTGAAAACTCGACTGGGTTGCGATAAAGTTCTGCCCACAAATGTTTTACAGTGGCACTTAGAGTTGGGTTGATTTCTGATTTTGCCGGTTCATGAGCTTCCATGAGATTTCATGAAAACTGGCTGAACAGACATTTGTCATTATGATGCATCTGCCAAGTCCAAAAAGTAGCCTAAATCAGCAACCTAAGTCCGACTTGTATTGCATTAGTAATAAGCGATATAACAATGTGATTAACATACCTTTTATGTTTGTTTATAACCAGACTAACAGAAACACTAGAGTCTGTCCGACTGTGAACAAGCTAAAGTGACAGCAGGAAGGAGATCAAATTTCAGTAGATACTGAAGCTTCCTTAATGGATCTCTGTAGCTCTGATGTTGGATTTAGATTTAAGCACATTCCTTCTTTACCCTCTGCTCCAGTTAAATCACATTCATGTCTTTTTCCAATGGCTGCTCTTTTTGTCAGATGTCATTGAGATGAGCACATTATACATTACAGTGTCAGTATTTTCAGACAATGCTCGTGTCATTTTTCTTTCAACAATCAGAATGTTCTCGGGTTACACCTGTGACCTGTACACTCACTTTTTCGCAGCTATAAATGTAACAACAAACTTCCCCTAAGACTTTCCACGCCTCTACATGGCAGTTGTTCTCATGGTGCATTGTGCTACTGACGGAAGCACCAATCCGGAGTAAACTTTGCAGATTAAGCCAGAATGTTTCGACTCCAAATCATTCGTCTCATATACGGACCAGCGTTTATGACTCCACATTGTGTCATACAATAGAAGCAGTTCATCAATCTTGTTTGCCAAGATACCTGTTAGACAAGTCACAAAGAGTGTTAAGACTCCAAGCCTGATATTGTGATCATGAAAGTCTCTCTGTTGTCGAATGTACCCAAAACCTTCTCTCTTTAGAGCGTGTCTGTAATATTTACGTCTCCATCAAGAGAATACTCCACTATTCATTCAGGGCCCATCTGACAGTTGCGGCGCGAACCCAGCATGACATGAGCCTGAAATAGACGGCAGATTAGACGTAGCAGTAATGTTTCTCTGTGAAACATTCAGATGAAGCATGTAAGGTACCTCAAGGACATTGAAGCATGTTGATAACAAAATCACTCATGTAACCTCTACTTCATTGGATAATAGAAGTGAAATCCTATGACCTTTGTCATGATGGATATAAATGAATATGCTACTGTGGACAAACAGGAGGAGAAGAATATGAAAAAAATATGAATTTCAAAGCTGCATTGAGAAAGATTTTCTGTTTGGTTCTTAGCACCCTGAATTGAAATCAAATCAAGTGTTTCACAGTCCTGCAATTTAGTGATAATTGACAGCAATCAACAGAATGAAACATTTAGTTTCATTACTGCCAACATTATCAACTATTGTCAGGAATGAGTTTCAACAGGGCTTCTCAATGCAGCAAAACCCTGCAGGTTAATAATATCACTCTTTAACATCTGAACTTATCAGTTCAATTTAGCATTTATTCTTCAGTATTAATCTTCCTCCCGTTTCTTTTTACCCTCTCCTACTCTTTCCTTCCTCCTGTATCATCTGGTGCAGCGGTCCAGGAGGAGCGCCAGAGAAACCGAGAGCGTGAAGGAGAGCTGGAGTTCAGTGTTGGAATTAATGAGGAGATGCCAGTGGAGAAGATCTTGGAGGCTGAGACGGCTGTGGAGCAGAAGACAGAGCTTCACTCTGATGGAGGCTCTGCAGGCAACTCTGTGAGTAGTTGAAATACAACATGCTATCATGTACGGGGTTACTGTTTGTGTATATCTCTAGATAATCACGATGTTGTACTGTTTGCTTTCAGCCCCATGATGCAGTTACCAACATCTGTCAGACAGCAGACAAACAGCTGTTTGCCTTGGTCGAGTGGGCGAAGAGAATCCCGCATTTCTCGGAACTGCCCCTCGATGACCAGGTCATCCTTCTGCGTGCAGGTATGAACAGACACCTACGACACCCATCAATGAATTATATGTAACAGTGCCATTAACACATAGAACATTTCTGCAATGGGAGACTGAGATCGAATCGTCAAGTTTATTACAGGGGAAATAGAAGTAGCAAGGTCCAGGACGATGAGATATTCTGGAACATAGTTCTAAATGACAGAATTCAAAATCCTAATGCTAATAATCTGTTAACTGCACATAGTGATCAAGTTAATATATGGTTCCACCTAATATCTAGTCTAGTTTGTAGATCGAGTATCTACAACGCAGTTTGCATGAAACATCTGTGAAAACTCCAAACTCTTCAAACATTCCTGCTGTCATCTTCACTTGCAATTGAAAAGATTTATTGGGAACAATGATTCGGTACACAGACCTTCAATATTTTATTTTCAACCTCACAAATGTCTGGTCAGGTTATTTGTAAACTTATGAAAGTCTGTGTACTGAAACATTGTTCCTCATAAATCTTCTCTGGCTGTATGTGAAAAAAACATTACAGTCACAGTCGGCTTATTTGGCCGTCTGTAAGTCCAATGGAAATTCATCCCAAAGAGAATTGTAGCTACAAGGTTTATACGGTCATGAAAAACCTTGGGGAATTCGTGGAAATTGAAAATAACAATTTCCAGGTCTGGAGAAGTGTTGAAATAAATCCAGAAGGTTTTGGAAAAGTTGTGGAAAATTGCTCAACTGAAGCAAATTTCATTTGAGAACAACTTATTATTAATCTGGACTTACTGACATTTTGTTACATGTCACATAGCCATTAATATAAATGGTACATTTTAACATGGATTTTATGTTATTTTACATTTGTATACAGACGTTTCACAGAATGTATGGTGGTCAAAAATTGCCCCAAAAGGGGATAGAAAAATGCATTGGTCAAAATGTGTACAGACCCTGTAGCTAGCAGGAGCGTGGCTACTTGACATGTGCTGCAATATTCAGACACTGCATGTAAACAGCATGTTGTGATGACCATAACCTGGGTGAGGTCATACTTAGAGTAAGTAATAATCTAAAGAATTCCAATCTTCATTGAACTATTGAAGTGAATTGAATTCCCATTCCTACGCCAGAAGGTGCGGGAGGTTGTACCTGTGTATGTTTGAAACCAGTTCAGCTGACTCTTCTGCATTCATCATCGGAGCAGCAAACAGTTACGCGTCTTGCTGCTCTGCGTCATGATGACTCTGTTTCCGTCCATGATATGTATTCACTTATTGTGGAGAGGCTGTAAACGTGTTGACATGTCGTTATCCTGCATCGCTCTGTACACAATGATCCAACTGAAAAAAGGCTGAAAAGAATCATCTCTGGTCTCCTGAGTTGATTTGAATCTTGAGCTGTTAGCAGATCGTCTTACTCACCTTACCTAACTTGTATTTGTTTTGTCAGGGTGGAATGAGCTCCTCATTGCCTCGTTCTCCCATCGCTCCATTGCTTTGAATGATGGAGTTCTTCTGGCCTCTGAGCTGCAGCGTGACAATGCACACAGCGCAGGAGTTGGAGCCATTTTTGACAGGTATATTCAAGTTGACAGTTTTTTTACATTTTGTATTATATTTTAAATATGTGTAGTTTGCACATTGTAACAATCTTGTTTGATTCAGGGAGAGTGTGCAGAGTGCAGAGGTCGGTGCCATATTTGACAGGTACGTTTACTCTTATTATTTGTGGCTCTTCAATGCTGAGAAAATATGTGTAACTTTTGTCTATGCTGTGTTTATTTTACCCTTTGCATCTTTTGAAAACTAATGGTATGTTTGTCATTTTGAAGGGTTCTTACTGAGCTTGTCAATAAAATGAGAGATATGCAAATGGACAAGACAGAGCTGGGCTGCCTCCGAGCCATCGTCCTCTTCAACCCAGGTGCCTGACTCTCTGAGACACAGCTTACACACATCCAAAATAGATTTTTCATGAAGTCAGAGGCAATCCTGAGTGTTTCTATTCCTGAAGAAAATATTTTCTATATCTTCCTGCAGATGCCAAAGGGCTCTCCAACACCGGTGAGGTGGAGCTCCTTAGAGAAAAGGTTTATGCATCATTGGAATCCTACTGCAAACAGAAATACCCAGAGCAGCAGGGAAGGTAAGTGTCCTCCGCTAGCCTTTATTCTGCAATGTAAAATAACTTTTTGTATCTATTTATCTGTTATCTTATTGACCTGGGTTCTATCCTGTTTGCAGGTTTGCTAAGCTCCTTCTCCGACTGCCGGCACTGCGATCCATCGGCTTGAAGTGCTTGGAGCATCTCTTCTTCTTCAAGCTGATTGGTGACACACCTATTGACACTTTCCTCATGGAAATGCTTGAAGCTCCCCATCAGTTGTCTTAGATAGGAAAATGCGTACTGTGGTTAGGTTTAGATAGCTGAAGTCTGGGAAGCTGGAGTGGGACTGGAGTGGCACTTTAAGTTTTTTGAAGATTTGTCAGTTTGTCTCACTGCTGTCTGAGTTGCAATATTTCAGTGCAGCACAGATTTGCTCTTTAGACCAAACCCAAGGCTTGGCATCATCTACAAGCTGGTGCTATATGTTGAAATGGTTGAAAAGTATTTTTAAAAAAATGTAAACATTTACATATTTCCCTCACAGGAGCTATAATTTGGGTATACGATTTTATATACGCTTTTTAGTCACCTCAAACATTGAGCTTCACTGATCCCTAAATCTATTTTTAAATGGAAGGCAACCTGGATGGTGAGCATAAATGGAAGACGCAGTCTTCTTTACCATTTCTAATTCAAGACAGATCAAAAATGATATGAATTATTCCAAACACCGGGAACTGTGTCCAACAACAGCTCAGAGTGTACCTGCATCCACTGCTAAAGATGAAATCTTAACCGTGACCCTGAGACATGAGACAAGTCAGAGATTGAAAATGTCAAGTCTGACTTATCCGTGTCGATGGAGGATCAGCTTTATGTGTCTGGTAGAATATAGTTAGTGTTGTTTACGTCTTTGCCATTTTATAAATCTAATCACTTTGTGGTTAACAATTAGACTGCACTGCACACTTGCTATGTACTATTTCTCAAACATACTTTAAAAGAAACACCTGGCCACTAAACGGTCTGGTGTTTGGTGTTTGGTGCTATTTCAGAGATAATTTGACATTATTGGTGCGAATACACACCAGAACCACGAACCTATATGCAAAAATGAAAATCCCTTTGTTAATCTTTGTTTTGAAATGTAGCAATATAAAATGTAAACTGCATAAGAGCTTTCTGCCTGTCAGTCATTCAGGGGTTTTACAAAGTAAATAGTGTCTGGTGGAAAGGGAATACTCCATTTTGTAATTTATCTTTACAATTCTAAGGTACTGTGCAAAAGTAATTGTTCAGGGAAAATGTACATTGATAAATTTGAATTATGATCAGGAGATACAAATTATATAATTCTTAATATGTGCCCTTTTTCCAGCTAGTTTTAAGCAGAACGTGTCTTGGGTTGCACTGGATTTGCTGACAGTGTTTCAGCTGATTTTTTTTGTGCTTTTTTTATGCTCAGTTGTATTTCCTACCTTTCCTCCCTTTCCTAGGTAGCCGTCTTGTTCATTGTAATGTCTGCAATTTATTAAAAGCAAATCATCATAATCACATTTAGATCCATAACACCTGTGGATGTATAGGAATTTTGAACAAGACCAAACGAGGTCTGTATGATGGCCAAGAGGAACCACCCGATGAGCCGTATTGATAATCTTGTCATTGACCTCTCAATGCTCTTGACTTGAAGCATGGGTTGTGTGGACTAAAAATAAACCAGGCTTAAGTTTATTTGTTTGCCTTCTTTTCTTCTCCAGAAGTTGCACCTATCGCACTTAAATATAGTTGAAAGAAGACAAAAGTAATTTTGTTTTTAAGAGCCTTTTTATTGAAGTTGTTATATTTGTTTTTGCTGTGGGCATCGACGCAATAGAAGCCTTGGTTGAATAACACTTGTAAGTTAAACAGGGATGTTATGGCACAGGCAGCAGTGTGTGTGGGGAGCTAATGTTAAAATACAACGTGAAGTGCAATGATTTTGACGGGATTCCGCAGGACTCGCTGGGTAGCTCGGTCACTGCGTGCCTCACCACACATGTTAACCTGACAGACCGTGGAGAAAAAGGTTTAATCAGACAAACAAACCTTCCAGCTCTGAGAAAGTGAGCCTGCCTTTGTGTCTAGCAGACGGGACACCTTTTTAAACCATGCATGGCTTGGTTTGCTTAAATTATACTTAGAATAATACTGCTTTCAGTCTATAATACACTATTCTACACACAAAAAACATAAAACATCGTCATGACATGTCGATCATTGTACAGCATTGCTCTATATTTCTTTACACATCAATTCTGTCTTGTATTTGATTAAAAACAGTACAATCTAGGTAACAATGAACCCCCCCACCCCATCATTTTAGTTGTACTTCAGCTAGAAGTTGCATGCTACACATTGAATCTAAGGTGCTGAATTGTTTTCAGTAAATTTCTACAAACAAAGTACTGCTGGTAGTTTTATGTAGCTTTCTCGTGATGCTGCAGAAAATATGTTTGTTTCTCAATGGCTATGTTTCCATCACAGTGACGATTGTGAGCGTAAAGATTTACCTTGAAGTTTGCAATCCATGACGTAAACAAGAAAAGATGCATGTTAAGAGAGATTAGCCATGGACATTCTGAATGAACAGCACAATGATCGTAACAGGTCTACACAATGAAGACACATGCTCCTTCTCATATTCTCTTCAATGCAGATGTTTAAGTTTTGAAGACTTTCCGTGCGTCAATGTTACCGATAATCATGTAACCCCTGATGTTCACATTCAAATTGAAAGAAAGGAGGAGTGCTTCACAATACGCCTCGTGTAAAGACAAACCAAAATCTCCAGTGATGACAGTTGAACTACACAATTACCTTCAGCCGATTTGTGAAATGTTTCGCCGAGATCTCGAAACGATTGGAAACGAAGCGTGTCCATCTTCTTCAGTAAGGCAACGGGACACACAGCTCATGTGCACAACCGAGTTGTCATAAATACTTTAAGCTGTCTTCGTTCCAAAAACTACTTGATCCGAAACATAACAAGGAGAAACAATTTTGTCAGGACATGGCGAAAAAAAACAAAAACACTGGTTAACAAATAAATCACAGCTCGTGAATGATGATCCCCCCTCATCCATCGCAGTAACATTTTCTCGATTATATGTCCCTGAAAACATCTTAATAAATAACTGTCTCTGAAAGGCACTCTGAAATGTGCAGCTCATAGTTTCTACAAAATACCCACTCAACTGAAGGAGGATTGCTCACCTGTAACATTGCACCTGCTCTTCTCCAACCACATCCAGCTGTTCAGTTCTCTGCATCAGTGAGAACAGGTCACAAAATGAATCTATGTCTCTGACACTAATAAACACGAGGGAGTGTCAGTCTGAAACTAGCGGTTCACCACTCATCCACAGCAACTGAACCGCGGATACTCAACGCTCCCTTCCTCCATGTGATCTTTCGCTCTCATCATCTCCTTCTCATCCGTTTAAATTGAATCTGTTAGGATACTCTTGGATTACACGTCACGAAAGAAACTGTGCTACTGTTGAACTGCTGGTTAAACTGTTAAGTGTACTTTCAGATCCAGATGTCAGAGTGGTTCATCAGTGTCAAGAATTTCACATTCCATTGATACCCAACTTGTACATCCAGTGCACTTGTTCCGTATTTTGAGCACCTTCTTGAGCAAAATGAATAAAAAGTACCACAGTAGTATATTTCAGAATAATCCTCTGCACACAGCCATCGATCGAGTCTCTACATGAAACGTCTTTGTCACTCAAACCCAAGCAAACACAGTTGGTGGAGAGTCTCGTGTCCATCGGCCCCCTCCAGCCCCGTGAAGAGGTTCAAGCATACACCAACTCTCTTGATATCGGCCTTATAAACACTTTCCCCGGTTCCTGTATGCAAGTTCACCTTCAGAGATCCATTTTAATTTAGCCTTTCAAGTGCAGATCATCAATGTTAACTGGTAATGGCAAAGCTTAGTGGTTTGAATGAAGCGCTGTGGATGCTCTCGGCCCCGAAAGTGCATGATTGAAATTGTATTCAGCCTCATATCCGCTCTCCTCAAGAAGCACTTGTATCAAGCTTATTTAAAAGAAATGCATGAGGATGAGATCAACTCATCAAAGCTTGGGGGGGAAAGGGGGGGGGGGTATGTTTAGTGCCAAGCCAGAGTGGAGTGGGTTGTCAGGTTGAGTGTTTGCCACTTGAGTGGCAGTGAAGTGTCTCCAAATGTTGTTAATGTCCAACAGGATCCGGGTCCTCCTCGCTCACACCTGCATCTCTGAGCCACTGGACAAGCCGAGAGCGTTGGCCTCCTCTGTCGTCAGGCCGTTCTTCAGGGTCCTCCGCACTTTACAGCCAAAACATAAAAGTGAAGGGAAGGTCAGGAGAGAACGAGAGATTGTTATGAGGGCTTAAATTCTCATTTTTGGCTTTGCGACTCAAATGCTTCACATCACTCACGTGATTTCCGGTTGACTCTTGATCGTCTCCTCTCCCGAGGTTGCGCCCGCTGGCCGGGCCCCTGAGTGGCCGACCTGACTATTCTCTCCATGATCTCATCAGCTGTATCATCTGTGCAGGTCACTGGGTCGTCGGTGGCGGTGCACCAGGGGGGGACGCGGCCTGAAAAAATAAAGTCCGCGTGGATTAGATGACTGCAAGCTAATAATCTGGATATTATTGAACTCTCGACGGCCGATAAATGGACATCGAGGTGAGACTCTGTTTGGTCAGCTGTTGTTTTTCAACGTCCAGAATCAACTCAAACATTAATGAGAAGTCTTTAGAGTGATTCAATTATTTGAAAATTGAACATCTGCTGATGAAAAGTTCACGAGCTACTGAGCTTGGTTCATTTTTCAGCCATTGCTACAAATGATGGACAGATTGATGACACAAGAGTTTGACTATTGGATGGCTGCATAAATAAAGTATAGTGAATGATGAATGCAAGTTCTCAGGTGTAATTACAGTAAAGCCGTTATACAGGAGGTAAAGCAAATCTACCGGCTGGATGATGAAGTAAATATGAAGCTATGTAACTGCTGTAACATCATAACATGTCAACGGGAGTGACCTCTGCTGCTGCTGGCTCTGGTGCGTGTCCGGAGGCCCGGCACCGTGGACGTCTCGCTCTCTCCGCCCTGCAGGCTGCTCTTCAGCACGGCCTTCATGTTCTCATGTTCGGCTGCATCTTCAGCATACTGGATCCCCTGAGGCTGGCCGTCCTGAGCGCCCGGTGGGGCACCGCCAAATTTACCGCTCTGTGGAGAGGAGCACACGTGGTTACAACATGAGACAGAACATTAGGAGGAGATGGTGAGAATCATACGGCCATGCTCTGGTCAAACAGGTTAGTCTTTGACACAGCACTTTCCAACCCCAAAAAAACACGAACAATGAGTCATGAAGAGTTTTATCATCCAGACACAACGAGGCAGCAGAGCCCTTCTCTCTCCGTGACTGCTGCTCGCAACAATGCAGACATGCAAGTGTGAGGTATGTTGGTCATATGAATCTCATTAGTCTTCAAAATATTAACTGAGAGGCCTGTTGAGGTCCATCAATCTCTAAAAGGAAGTAGCTTTGACTCCTCTCAGTGATCTTCACTCAACACTCCCGCTGACAGCATGAAACCGCCTCGTCTTCTCTCCCTGTCGTCACCCTGGAGCCTCTTCATTCATGTGAGCTCACACACACACACACACACCCGCACACACACAAACTGTCAGTCTTGCCGAAGATTTACCTTTTGTTCAATGAATGTTAGTCACAATAGAAGGCTTGCATGCACATGACCGAGGACAAAGTGACCCCCTACCTCGCTATCATCGTCATCCTCACTCTACAGACATAAGGTGAATGGGGAAGAAAATGCTATAAGGTCAAGTGAAATGACAACACATCAGTCAGCAGTCTTCAAGCAAACTGCACGAGGGTTGTTAACCGTAAAGAAGCACACGGTATTTATCTTGTGTTGTAGACATTAAAAGAATAGTTTGACATATGCATATTTTCTTGTTTGTATATGCTGAAAGTTTGATGATGAGATTGATTCCACTCTCACATCTGAACAGGAAGTACGAAGCAGTTTGCCTGACGTTGTGTAATGACTGATGACTCCCCTGACTGCTGGCATGTGAGGCAGGAATCTAAATTCCAAAACACACAACCAAGCAAAAACATTTCCAAAAATGGCAAACTATTCCTTTAAAAGTTCAAGCTTGCTAAGAGGTTTTCATCCCTTAAAATGGATATTAAACATCTTTGTCAGAGCGGGGTGGAGGTGCCGGCCTCGTTTCTCCTTCAGGAACATCCAAAGGTTTGAATGTTCACACAGCGATTGAGTTAGGGTCCCTTTGAAGAGAGAGGGGCCCCTGCCAGGACTCGCTGTGGAGTCCACTCTGAGCAGCCGACTCCTCTGGGTTTTAACGGATTTTAATCATGCAGGGAGGTGTTTGCTCTGGCCTTTCGTAGCCTGCTGGGGCTACAGAACGGGATACACTCAAAACAACTCACTGATTGTTGTTCCTGTAACTCACACACATGAATACAGACGCTGATGTCATTACAAATGTATGCTTGTCAGACATGGCCACATTTGGTGCTTTAACCGGACGAAGGACAGAAGCAGCATCTGGGGATTGTTCATGTTTCCTAAAACTGAGAGCAGAAAGACTGAGAAATAAAGAAACGTGTGTCTGAGAGCGTCCCACGCTGTGAAGGCCACTTACATCTGTTATCATTTTCCCCCTGGTCTTGTTCCTCTCTCGGTGGTTGGCCCTCTTCTGTTTCTGCTGCAGCACGCGCTCTCTGGTTGTGCGATACTCCAGGGCGAATTCACTCAGGATCTTGCTGAAGCGATGAATGCTGACCTCACGCACGGCGTAGACGGGGTGGCCGAGGAACAGCAGAAAGGCGTGAAATCTGCAAATGTGGAGTGAAACATCACATCGCATTCTTGCCGTGCTTCCGAGCAACACTGACAATGAGCTCACTGTTCCGAGCCAGCATGTTTACAACCCAACACACCTGTTGATCATTCTTCGATGTACGATCTTCAGAATAATAATTCTCTCCGCGCAGTCTTTGAGGGAGTCGGACATTTTTTGTTTCAGTGCTGGTTTCATCTCATGTTTCGCAATGACCTTGAGGTGATCCCATGATGCTTTGCACCTTCTCTCCATCTGGGCCAGATTGTCTTGAAGCTGGTCGAAGTCCACCTGAGGACAATATCAACACACTGTGACTTCATGTCCTTTTGCAACTGATAATGTGCAGATGAGTAAAGTGTAACAGTTCCAACCTTTGTTAAGCGTGTGATGGCTCCTATCTCAGAGTAGAGATCGGTGCTGTCTGGAAACTTCTCCACCACGATGGAGCAGGCGTGGTGCAGCAGGGACTGCTTGTGAACCGTGTCCTTCACCTCGGGGACTTTCTCTAAGTAGCTCAGCTCGAAGCCTTTAGCCTGGAGATGCATGCACACAGAGCAACACACTCAGAAAGGGTGAAACAAACAATCAGGAGCCGACAACAGCCCATGTGACATGACCAGAATTGCAGTTTATCTCCTTCCTGGAACACTCTCTAAACGCAGTGCACAAAGTAGATGTGATGATTTATTAGGCTGTTTATCAGAAACCACAATCTACTTCAAACCCGACCAATTGGTCTGCTCGCTACAGCGCAGCTAAAGAGGCCAGAACACATCATGAGAGGCACATGCAGCACATTCTCCCTTGTGCTCCTGCCAGTTTTAAATGGCTTCCTGCGAAATATAAACGCAGCCATTATTAATGGGAACTAGTTGTTTTGAAGTTGATGACTTGCATTTCCCGTTTGCATGTTTGGCTCTCACTACACAGAGGTTCAAACACACTCATTCACAGATCTACAGAGAGATGCATGCACACACACAAATAAGGCGCACGAACCTCCCAAAAACACACAGTCACCCTCCCTTTTCCTTTTCAGACAGACGGAGCCAGATTCAGCTTTTTTTTTCTTCTTTTTTTTTTTACTGTAGAAGGACAGTGTGTGGTGCAGACAGCCAGGCAACGCACAGCACATTCTTTTACACACAGCGTCCACTGTTATCCTTGCCAAATAAATATGTTGTGGGGGCAGTTGGGGGAGGAGGAGGAGGAGGAGGAGGGGCATTGGAGAAAATGGAGGAAGTGAGCTTTAGACACAAAGGGGGAAGAAAGTGAGAATCCCGGGCAATACATGTATTGGAGGTTACTCACATTAGTGCTGTTGAGGAAGTTGCCAATGGCTAACAATGTTGTCAAGATGTAGCGGAGGGTCTTGTTTTTCTCCAACTGGTCCATTCCTTCCTTCAGATCCTGGAGAGGCTCCGCCACTTCCTGAAAGGGCAAGAGGATGCAGAAAAACAATTCAGTACAAATCCAGAGTTTGATATTTTGGAAATGCATTTATTTGGTTTGGACAACTATCATATCTATAAGGCCTGAAACTACAGCCATTAGCTTAGCTTAGCACTGATTAGCGTAAGGACAAGATACAGAAGCCAGTGCATATATCTGTATGAGAGCTACCTTAAACGAAAGATCTTTGTAGAGAATGTATGTGATGTGTATTTGATTTATAGGTAACAGCTGCTAACGTGGAGGGATTTATGACCTATACTGCAACCAGCCACCAGGGGGCGGATATCTCCAGGAGCCAATCTCTATATATGTCTTTGGTCTGCATGTGATTAAAGTGAGCGGGGATATGATAACCTTCTCCAGAAGCTCATAGTCCATCTTGAATGCCCACAGCTGCAGGCGAGCAGACAGCTCAGTGATTGACGAGAGGGTGAGGAGGAACTGCTCAGCGCTGCCCAGGGGAACATCAGGGTTGACCAGCTGAGCCTCCTGGATCCGCTGCTTCTCTTCCTCTGTGGGGATCATTGTGAGGATTTTCTAGGAGAGGGGAGTGAGAGACGAGATGAGCTGAGGGGAAGGGAAAGTTCCCACCGGATCATCTATCATATGACAAGTGTTGCAATGCGTGTGTGTAAAACTAAAACATGAAGGAGTAAATCATAGAGAAGGAAAGAAAACAAATTGATTCTGACATCTCCTGCTCTGTTTATCAAGGATGTTTCCAGTATCCAGCAAACCCGCGTGACATCTGAACTTTCAACCTTGTTATCTGGCTGAAACAACTTCCAGAGAAGAAACGTGGACGGGAACTCATCTCAGGGGTATTTGAGCCTCTGAAAACTCCACGTTATATAACACCAAAGGGATGCAACATTAGTCTTTATCTGCTGATGTGCAGTCCATTAACTCTACAGTATGACTTTAAATAAGATCTGAAAATATGCATGTTGACCTTTAATAATCGCTGTGATTGATTGCACGGAAAAAGCCACGCAGCCGTGAATGAGTTAAATGTCTCTTGTTTTGGAAAATCCATCAGTGTATTTTGGAGCCTGTGAGCTTGGATGGATCCGAGTTGATGGGAGTGCACTGGACAAAAATCTGTATAAATTTAACTGTTTGTGTCTGAGAACACAATCTCTCTTAACGAGCGCGTACCTCGATGCCTTCTTTGTTCAGTGCGTACTCATCGAAGTTGAGGATAGCTGTCTTGATGGTGCGAGGAGGAGGTAAGACAGTCAGGCCGATGTTGATGGCGTTGCTCCGTTTGGAATCCAGGACGATGATTTCTTGCCTTTTGCCATCAACTGCTGCTTTCTATGACAGAAGCAAAACACCACATCAGAAAACCAGGGCTGCAAAATGTGTACTAATACTCCATAATTGTTTTGTAAGTGCAGTAAATCATGAAGGTACCTTGGTTACAGGCAGCTCCTTCGATTTGGACTCAAACAGCTGCTCCAGCTTGGACGTGTCCAGTTTGAGCGGCTCCAGTTTGGACCACAGCGAGTCCTTACAGAACTTATGGCTCTTACACTGCCAGTCCATCGGACGCACCTCGTTCCAGAAGAGACGGATGGTCTTCTTCTTCTTCTGGAAGAGAGGCGCCTCCCCCCGACATAACTGAGGTGAAGGTGGAGGGATAAGGCCCATGAAAGGCGGAGGTGGGGGCATCATTTTGCCGAGGATGGGAGGAGGCGGGGGGCACCCGAAAAGGGGCGGCGGCGGCGGTAGGGCATTATTGCACAGTGGAGGAGGAGGCGGCGGTAGAAGATCACCAGAGCCCATCAGATTATCCATATCTAAAATGTCCAAGTCATCCTCGTCCCTCAGGTCCGTGAAGTCCATCTCTCTGATCCGCAGCTCCCTGGGAGCGGCCATCAGCTGATCCCAGATATAGTCCGACTCTTTCTTCGGGTGTAACACTGATGAGACAGTCGTTGATGAATTGTCCGTCTGCTGCTGCTGCTCTCTCGAGGCCTCCACTTCAGGAGGAGTCGCGAGGCCTTTCACCAAATCTCCAAACCTCTCCGCCACCGCTCGGACACATCCCTGGTTGTCCAGATGTCCTACCTCCATTTTCTTCACATTTTCTTCTCTGGCCTGTCTGTGAGCTTCCAGCGTGGAGATCCTGCTGGCCAGACTCGCCACAGAGGAGTCACCGACCTCTATATCCTCCTCACATTTACACTTTTCTTTCTCCGTCTCTCCTTCATTCTCTTCATCCTTGGTGGACGTCTTCTGAGCGTAGAGCATGTCCAGCATGAAGCGCTTGTTGTTGAGTATCTTGTTGCACTGGTTGTTCACGTCTGCGTCTTTAACGCACTGGGTCCATTGGCTCGTTGCTGTGGAAACAGTTGGAACATAGAAAACACGCCCTGGATAGATATACATGGATGATTGTAAAGGTAAGTATTATAATACCTGCTTCGATGTCATGGGTGATTCTCTCCTCCCGCTCCAAAGTGCTGCTGGTGGAGGAGATGCTGGACGCTGAGCAGTTGTCCTTTTCATTCACATCCTCGTTCTGTCTCTCCTTCTCACTCAGCAGTACGCTCTCTTCAACATCCCTTTCTATCTGCTGCTCCTTCTCTGTCTCCTCCTCCAACTCCACTTCACCTGCTACATCAGCTGTCTTTGCCTCCTGCACCTGCTCCTCTAACCCTCCATCAGCCCTGCACTGGTCCTGTTCCTTAATCTTCTCCTGCTCTTGCCTCTCGTCTTCCTCTCCGCCTGCCTGTTCATCTGCCTCTGGCTCCGCAATTACATTCTGGTCAGATTGACTCTCAGCAACATCCTCCGTCTCTGCAGGAGACTCTGTGGCAGTCTGCTGCTCGTCTGGTTCGGGGGGAGGCGCGGGGGAAAGTTCTGATGCTGTTAACTCTGGCGCTGGACTCCTTGTTCTGCTCGATGGGTCAAGGTTTGGCTCCGAGACGTGTTCTGTTCCTGGAAGAGCAGTCAAAACAAAAGGACTTGGATTATGTGACTGTACAGGATCTGATACTCTTCAGAAACATTCTTTGTTTCTAATTAAAACAGCTTTAAATCGCTTCCTGCAGCGGGAAACGATCTGAACTCAACTTACAGTTCCAGACTTTAAAAGTAAATTACAACGCAAACATAAAATACTATTACTGTGTCTCATGACCAAGCGACATCAAAGAAGTCATCAAATACGTATGTTTAGGAAAAATAAACTACTATTATATCTGAGAGGGAGTAAAAAGGGACATTTGTTTTCCATCATTAAACATGAAACAAACCTTTGTGATTGCAGACGTGACAAATTACCTTTAAATCACTTTATCAGACCTCATTAAAGCCATTTCAAACGTTTACATATTTGTGTATATGCACCTCTTTAGACACACTCAAATACCATTTTCTATCCCCTGCAATAACCCCGACTCCATACAAGGATGGATTAGTATTCTTCGAATCAATCGGTTCATCTGTTGCAGCTGAATCAAAGTAAGTCAGTCAACCTCCAAGTGTTCATGGTGCACTGGCACACAGCATCGTCTCGGAGGCACGATTACTGCAGGCAAACACTACCTACCTGATGTCTGGGGAGCACTAGCGCCTGCGTCCTCCTGTGAGGTGACGGTTGAAGGTGTGGCACAGCGGGTCGCTGTGCGGCCGGCCGGGTTGGGACTCAAACACAGAGTGATCTCCGTCCGTCCTCTCGTCGGCACCCTGGGGCGCTCTCGTTCAAACTCCTCTGCAGCCAGCCTCTCCACAGCCTTGTACCTGCAACAGCGACGAGGAGCTTCAAGACGTCTGCATCGCTGATCCGCGCTAATGCGATATTGTGGAAAACAGGGCGCTCAACTTACACAACTCATTGAGAGGCATGTTGCAGTTCACAGGGTTGAAATCAGTGATGCACAAGATAACCTACGTGACATATATCGATACCAGATCCATACCAAACACGATTACACACTTGTCCAGTTGGTTTGGGATATCTTAATGGTGAGCAGGACCAGAGGGGCCCTCGCACCTAGAATCCAGCCTGAGGCCGAGCGTAACTCACTTTACATCTGTTATCAATTCTAAAAGAGGATCTGAAAGCTTTTCTTTCTTCTTTCCAACTGCAGCATTATCGTGGGTTCATGTAAGACTCATGAAGTAAGAGTTCACTCACCTTTCCTCTCTGGCTTGTCTGGCTTCTTCTCTCTTGTCAGCGTAATCGCGACTGCAACAAAAACATAGAGCGACAGAGTTTGCTTTTATACGGATATTAAACCTGATCATTGCATGAATGATAATTGTATAGTGAGTGCTGTGAAATAAAACAGAGCAGCCCAAGAATCCTGCCAAGATTCCTGCAAGAGTAATGATCAGTCTGATGATCATTGTAAAGAGTAAGATTCAATACTGGAGTCAATCTGTCGACATTTCGATACACAGTTATGATTTCTTTATTAATTGTTAGTAGGTGCGTCTGTTCTGTAAGGTGAGACTGACTTGAAGCGGTTCCTCTCCTCCCGTTCTATCCTCTGCAGACGCTCCTCCCTTTCCAAGCGCCTCCGCTCTCTCTCTGCAGTGAGAGACTCCTGATGCTGTCTGTACGATGAAGATAACAAGCCCCCTATCGCAGGTCTGCATGGAAGAAGTTCATTTTATAGATGGTTGATTAACATTTCGTTGACCATATCTAAAAAACATATTCTGTATTTTGCCGTGGAGCTGTTGCCATGCCAACCTGTCGGGTTTGGAGTCTGGTGTGGAGGTTGCTGAACTGGTGAGGCGATGGCCGGGTGATGCAGGAGCCTGGTGCCTGCCAGGATACGGAGTGCCGTTGGCACTAACTCTGTAAAAAGAAGGCCAGAGTGTTTTGTTCTCTCCTAATAGATATTTTCACTGCAAGACAGAGAAAAGGGCTGAACATCCCTTCAAGCATCTGTGAAGTGCAATGAGAATTTCAATGTGAAAGTGCTGCACAAAAGCAGAGCGCTCCTTAGCACTTGCATTTGAACAACTTTCAGTTGAGGGGAACCATGCCAATATCTCCCTGAAGCTGCACTACTCATCCAAGTCCCGTTTCACCAAATTTTCCCCAGAAAAGTCTTCAATTGTTGTGTTGAATCCGACAGAAGAGTAAGGAAATGTTGTCCTATCGGAGTTGCGCAATACTTTGTGTTTCAATACAAGTGGTTGAAAAATATGATGGAATCAACAACAGATAAAGAAAATAATACTACTAATAATAATAACAGGGCTTCCTGGTGAGCAGCCGGTCTTGCAGGCTTCACTTCACAAACATTGTGCATCTTGTCCCTCAACAACCCTGCAGCACTCCAACGTCTGTTCTTACCTTTCGGCCCAGCAGGGTTTTCTAAGAGTGTAAGATGTGGGAGAGTTGTTTGTTTCTGTCAGACTGAAGATGGAAGACACATCGAAAAGAGAGAGCAACAGTCAGGTGAGACGCCGCAAAGATAGAGGAACAAAGGTGTTAGTCACACAGACGGCAGTCAGAGGTGGGCGGGCGGCAAGACCGAAGGACAACAGAGCAGACAAGGACAAGACACGAGACCTCCATGACCTCCATCAGTCTTACTGGTTCAATGTGCTCATTTAAAAAGATTACTATTATGTAAATCACAACAAATAACAGTTTAATTTGATCACGCAGACGTTATGTTATTTTACTATAATGAAAATAAATTCTAAAGCAAGACGGAGGTTGAGTGGAACTAAGCTTTAATTTAAATGAAGAGCAGAACTTGCAAGAATAGAATTTTTTTAATGATTAAATGAATTGTGTATTTATTGATGTGTTTTTATTCTACCTCTAATGCGAGTCAGTGAGTAACGTGAGCTGCATAAAGACATAAAGATGTTGGTAATATACTTCAAATTCAAACACGTGTTGGGGGTGTCTGCTACAGCTGCACCCCCTCTAGGATGACAGAATACTAGAGGGTTCGTGTCCTCAGGGGTCGAAGGAAAGAACTATATGTTCAACCTACAGCAGAGGAACTCTGCAAATGCAAAGGGATAAATGTTTGCATCCCTATTAGGAAACTAGCTGGCCTAAAATACCTGCAAGCGCCCTGTCTAGAGGACTCAGTGACTGGATGACTTTCATCATCTGCCTCTTCCTCGTCCTCCTCATCCTCCTTCTCTTCTCCCTCCTCCTCCTCATCCTCCTCCTCCTCTCCTTCCTCCTCCTCCTCTTCCTCCTCCTCTTCCTCCTCCTCATCCTCCTCATCCTCTTCTCTGTGGTTAGGGGACGGGTTTAGGGTTGAAAGGAGGTAAGAGAGGATGTAGGCAGGCAAGAGTAAAGAGAAGTTGGACAGAGGCAAAATGAAAATGCACAGCAGCACCCAGACAGACAACACAGATATGATACAACACCATGCACAAGCTTGTTAAACAAAGCAAAAGGTTAGTTTGGAGGACAGAAGAGCAGTTTCACAGACGTGAGAATGTTGTTAGAACTGACAGGCAAAAGGTAAAAGTACACGTACATATGTAAACAAATATCTCCCAGTGATTGTTTTCAATGCGTGTTGGGACTGAGGGAGATACTCCAGTGCCTGAGCTAACAGTCTGGGATACGTCCTCATACACGGGTCTGATGCCAGTTTGTTATTCGGATCCATCCCTCCTGGCTGTCTGGAATTCATTAACAATATGGAGAACGGTGATCTTCAAAGGCTGCTTGAATTTCCTGTGGCGGGCTGGAAGAAGCTAGTCTGGTATCAGATAACCTGCTGGGTTGAACAGTATACCGGAGGACCTGAGAGCTACCAGGAGGTTCAGCAGGGATGCTACTTTAAAGATAAACGGATCAGGGAGGATTGAAAGATGTTGCATTCAAAGAAGCAGTGATCAGTGACAAAGACCTTTGATAATTACAAGTTGTTGTATGCTGACTTGTTCCCAACAGCAAGAAGGGGAATTAAAGGGTCATTTCACATGAATAGGGACTGTTGGACTGGTGTTCCCTGTGCTTTCATAGAGCATCGTCTGAGCTACAATATCATAAAACAAGAGTGCAATTAGCTTCTTGTCTGAATTACCAGTTTTCTGAGTTTGTGTAGTGACAAAAGGCACGATGGACTTCAAGTTGAGTACACTGAAGGAACTGAAGGAAGCATGGCTGGACAGCAGATAGCACATATCATGTGTTTACAGACGCTTCCTATTCATCAGTGACTTTTAAGATGAATTGAAATTCTTCAGCAGCAGCAGCAGTTTCGTCTTTGCTAATCTAATTTTAATTTTAAATCTATGACTCTGGATGGGTGCAAACATCTTTCCAGGACGTAAATCTCTGTCCTTGCTCTGCCTCACCTTTCACTGATGTCTTCAACACGCTGGCCACCGAAGGGCAAGAAGCTGCCCGTGTGAGTGTGTGGGCTGCTTGGTGACGCTGGTGCAGAAGCGTGACCTCTGCTATTCTGGAGCGAGTGTCTCCGGCTGCGTCTTCTCTCCAGGCCACGCCTTTCGTTGGTGCCGCCAACACTCGCCCGCCGGCGGTCCTTTCTGACGCTTGGAGGCAACTGGGTCTCATCGTCACCATCCTCATGCCGGAGAGTCATCTAGGACAATAAGGCACCACCAAGACAGTAAACACACAGTACAGGTACATACAACACCTCCGGCTGCGGTCTGAAGTCATGTAAGTCATTACATTTATTTTGGTTGTTGGCTGATAATAGTGTCGGCTTCCTGACCTCATAGATGTTCAACTGCTCTACCAGGTCGAGGTCAGTGCCCTTCCTGCTCAGGTGTCTCTGGGCCATGGCTTCGATGCCCTGCTCCTCCAGACAGTCTACTGTGTCATAGTAGGAGTCCTGGTCCGGGAGGCACGCCAGAGTCTGCAACACAACCACACACACACACACACAAATACATGAGGTCTTTACTGCCTTGTTTCAGTCAGGTTTGAGATGACTGTCAGAGAAATATAAAGGGTGGAAAGTATCAGGTAAAACAAACGCCATCGCACTGTGTACAGATTAAACCTACAATAGACGATTGAGAGAGAGTTAAGAGAGTCCACAGTGTGACTAGAAATAACTTTAATACATTAATAATATGGAGAACAAGAGAATAACTGACCTTATTGATTAGTGTCATCGCGTACACCAGCAACTCAGTGTCCACGCCGTCCTTCTCATCCAGGATCTCCATGACATTTGACCACAGTTTTGTGCCTGCGTAGGCAAAATGAATACAACAAATTGTTAATCACAAGACAAACCTTAAACAGCTATAAACCTCTTTTCAGGTACCCTCAATGATGAAGTCTGCACTAATCCATGTGCCAGTCTTACAGCGTTAAAAATGTTTTGCAGCTCCACCGATAGGAATCAGATAAATTGGTCATCTCATGGCTCCAGATGGAGAAACGCAGTCATACCAGCATTCCTCCAGACAAGTGGAGGCGGACAAACAGAGCAGTGGCGACTTCATCTATGAAGTTTCTCTGAGCCTGAGCCACAAGGGTCGAGTCCATCTCCTTTTCATCAGGAGACAGAGGATCAGGTTGAGTCTTCTTACGCAACAGTGACAGGATAAGATAGCTGAGGCAGAGGGATACCTGACCCCTGCTCTCTTATTCTCAACCCCCGGTTGTACGCAACAATACGATGTGGTGAAAGCTAGAGCAGCATCGACCTGGACACCAGTGCAGGCGCGAGTTACAGACACCTGTGTCACGGGAGATCAGCTGATCAGTACGACTACCACTGAGGAAAAACTAGACTAATGTTATTCCTATTATTGAATTAACATGCAAATTTTAGCGAATCTTCTTTAAAGCTCCACAACATGCAATTAGAAATGACCTATTGACATGATGCAGGGTCATATAGTAAAAAAAGCCTATATTAATCTATATTAAAGGTTTAATGTCTCTCACAGCTGGAGTGTCCTGTGTACCAATTTGCACATGCACTCAGTGAATTATTGTCTGGGTTTGCTTTCACCTCTTTTGGCATCCACGGCATTCACAGCCTTTATGAGCAGGGCGGCATTCGACTCTGTGTACTCCACAAACACCAGCAGGAGCTTTAAAGCTGTCTTCACCACCAGACGGAACTACACAAAGAGAGAAACACACATAATTAAAAAAACAAATGCGGCGCGGCGCTCGCCCCAAAACCTAAGCACATACCACACCATCC
Source organism: Macroramphosus scolopax (assembly GCA_901007825.1). Classification (NCBI taxonomy): domain Eukaryota; kingdom Metazoa; phylum Chordata; class Actinopteri; order Syngnathiformes; family Centriscidae; genus Macroramphosus; species Macroramphosus scolopax. The sequence continues at coordinate 34,912 of CAAKHC010007043.1, forward strand.
ATTTAAGTTCACACCCTCGGATCAACAAACAGTATGTGTGCCAATGAGTTGGCTGCGACACGTTCGAGTGCTGAATGGTATCATATTTCCTGTCTGAGCCGTCTTGAGTGGTTTGATAAGAGACTTGTGGGAAACAGTAGTTGTATAATAATACGCAAAAAGCATGAAATGAGCTAGGAAGTAAGTACTCGCTTACATGAAATAAAATCTTGGTAATATAAAATATATTTCCAAAATATGGAAAGATAACTAAAGAAGCATTTGAATTTCATGCAGGAAAAACATTAGTTTAGACAGATATTGCAATGCTGTAATAGACCTATGATTTAGTGGGAAGGGTAATTTTCACAGATATAAATATATAAATATAATATTTTACCTCCTTCAGAGATGGAAGCACCTGCTATTAGAATCTTGCACTTCGCCGCTTTCACATCTCATTAATATCATGACATATTGTGCAGCCCTACTGTGAACAATGACACTCCTATAAAAATATGAAGAGTGAGGTGGACTATTATTATTAGGTGAGTAGTAATGCTCAGCAAACTCTGCCATGTTAGTTTGCATGTGAGTGAAAATCGATGGGGCATCCACGAAACCCTCCAACGATCAAGGTCAAACTAGCTGCCAGCAACACAAATCTTCTATTAATAATTTGTTTGGAGGTTTAGAGGCCGAAGATGATGCAACAATTCATCTCACACGAAGGCAGAAAAGTAATAAGCTGGAACACCAGTGTAAACAGACTGCGGAAGGACGTGAGAGTTTCTATTGCAGCAAACCTGCTGCACAATCTGGCCACTAGAGGGCTGAGTTGACCACAGTAACATGAGGGCCGCCTGCAGAGGCACGTCAGAGTGCATGTTTTCAGATCCGTCAGAGCACAGATGGTGTTGCCGACTGGATTCTATAATATATCTACTGCAGCGGAGGGGGTGTGACAGAATCTGTTGAAAATTCATGTTCATATTATTTACCTTGGAGCCGGCGAGGGTGTAGAGCCACTGGACTGTTTCGTTGTGATATATGAGGCCGTTCATCCCGTCCACAAACAGCATTATCTGTCCAAGAGCTGGAGAAAAAGGGAAAAAAGACAAAGCATCATTGCAGGTTTGTTAGTCACCTCTGGACGAAAGGGAGCATCACATCTGTCCTCCACGAAACCCAAAGACACAAGTAGAATGAATGTTTTGTGCATGTTTTAATCTCTGAGACCAGTTAAGTAAAACAACGTTTCTGTGTGTTACAGACTACACACAAACAGATGTGTATTGTTGTGAAATGTGATAATGATCAGGATCATAGACAGACTGTCTACTATAGCTGAGGTGTAGAAATACACCTAAGAAGAAAGACAGCATCCATCCATCAAGTCAATCGACACGACCGCGGGGGAAGTATTTTAGCAGACGGCCTTCCTGGATTCTAACATGACGTCCATCTGTAACAGGATACATAAATAAGAACAAAATAAGAGCCCAGGGATCTCAGCTGGGGGGGCAGTAAAAGTGTGGGGCTTCTGTTGAAGAAGGAGCTGGGGGGGGGGGAAGGCAGAGTAACACTGCTGGACACAGAAGTTTAATATGTAGTCTTTTGTGTTTAAAGGCCTCTCAGTGGCAGCATCCACACGCAGGGAGTTAATGCATTCACACTAACAGGATGAGCTCAGCTTGACCGCGCTGCAAAGATACATTCACGGACGCGGGAGGAAGTAGGGTTGGGCATCGCCGTGATATCTGCCATGCAACATCAGGACTGATCCTTCTGGTCGAGACACAGGAGGAGGAGAGAGGAACTGTAAGTGTTGAGCTGGAGGAGGCATCCCAACCAACTCAACTGTGGTATGGTCATTTCAAACCATTTATTACCATGATAGAAGACTTTGGCCCACATTCAGAGGGGAACCGTGTTGGAAGGCCTGTTTGACTCTCTGTTGGCAGGCGTGATGCATTAGGCAGATAATACGAATGATAGTACAAGTTTGATCAAGTTCAGAGATGTCTGAGCATCCGAGGGATTCGTGGGCTGTAATAGGGGAAATACAATGCACTTGTACAACAGACAAGGTTTCATCTGATCAACCAGCAGATACAATACTTAAACAGGCTTATTGAAAGCTTCTTATAAGAGAACCATCTTATCTCCCCTTGCAGTGTTTAAACTCTTGCCTGATCTGGTGAGAGGCTGCCGCTCCTCTCATATATTTCCCCCTCTCCTCTTCTCTAGAGGGGCATGAAAATTGTGAATATGCTGTAGATAAGCCAAAATTCCCAGGTGCAGCTGCTGTGTGCAGCATGGTGTGTTGGAGTGTGTGGGTGGACACATGAGTGTGTGTGTGTGCGTGCATGCTGACCGCCCGCTGCTGCAGCGGCAGCGGCAGTTCTTCTTTTATCAATGAGGGTTAATTACTCACAACATGTCAGACCGGAGCATTCCTGACAGACCTCTCCTGCTGCAGGCTCAGAGCGGTGTGTCACAGCAGTCAGCAGCGCCGACAATATGGCATATCAGAGCAGACCACATCAGAGTGTGTTTATAGAAACATGATTAACCCGCTAAGTCAGCACAGACTTGGAGTGTCACAATCCTTTTTGTGCGGGACCGCTGCTGACGGATGAGTGACAGCAGTGATAACAAGATGCACAGCTGGTACACTGAGTCCAGAACTCATTCCTACAATACATTTAGCAAAAAGGGTCTAATTAGCTCTGATATAAGGAGTGTTTGTGATTGTAGGACACTGAGAGAAGTAAGAGTATCTCTAACCGAGACACAAACTTCAGATGAGTAATGAGCTGCATTCTTCCTTTCAAATCGGTAGCCGATGTCTGACCTGCAATATCATCGCAGCGCAAACCTTTATCTCTCGGCTGCACCTGTGTACAGTATCTGGGTCTTTGAGGAATGTCTATTGAAAACAGCGGCGAGGAAAAAAGATCTGTGGCCTTAATGAGGCATTTTAAAAGTGTCATTACGCAACATGGACGTTCAGCTGCTGACGGACGAGACGTTATTGTTCCCAAAGTGAAATGAGGCGGTCACATTATTATAAAACTTTTTAGATTTAAAATCAAATCAGATGAACGTCTATAACACATGCAAATTAGATTGTCATCGGTAAAGATACAGAATTAATACTTATGAACTTTGCCAGGAGCCACACAGTCATTAACATTTCTCCTCATTAAAACTGCTGCGTCATGGAATGATTCGACGCCAACTGCCAATTATGTACATTTCATTTTTAAGTACCCTGAAACCGCAGGGGATCGCAGTAACTCTGTGAACAGAGCAAAACGATACAGTAACTGTTTAAACTGTAAGAAACATAAAATTATATCCATTATGGAAACTGCACGCAGTCCGTCTAGAAACAGTTTAGAGGAAACGTCTAATTACTCTCAAAGCAATCACCTCCTCTGAACTGCAGGTCGGACGTGTTTCCACATGTGATTACAGTAATCAAGGAAATACCCCGGAAAATAAAAACGTTACCTGTGTGCTTCAATTCAAATCGTAATATAACGTGTTTCCGAGCACCGTCGTGGATGAAGCCAAATAGGTGAGACTCTGGATTTAGACCCAACCTGGGATTTATTGTTGAATCTGCTACAGACAGTCATCTATTACTTGGGAGGAAAGTTAATAAGAAGAGCATGTGAGTGCTGAGTCTGCACAGGACACCGTCCACTTCAAGCGCTGATCCGGGGCCAAAAATGTGGGGCCTCCATTCAAGTAATCATGAGCAGCTCTACGATACCTCACACAAAGTGCAACAATAACATCGCCGAGTCCCTTTGCATGTCTGTCACGTAATGAGATGCTGGCAGACAATGGGCTGCCTTCAAAGCACGGTGATTAGAATATAAATGCCGGCCATTATGGGAAAGGATGTCTGAGGAACAAGCATTTAGCTACAAAGAAACCTGGAAGTGTTCAATGAGCAGCTTGGCAGCTGCGCCGTCCTCTCACACTCCATTTTTTTCATATAACTTACACTGGCTTTTGTGTAAAGACAACATGTGAATGGTATGAAGCTGCAGCAGAGCACCGAGGACCTTTGGACTGAAGGATTCGTACCCAGCTCCCGTCTCTGAACCGAAGCGGTGGTTCAGAAAGTGTTTCTGAAAGGCCTCTCCCTCTCATAAACCACAGCAATTATCTTCCACAGCCCCAGGAATGTGCAGGAAGGGCTGCTCCCTGACCGCTGCCGAGGTGAGAAACACTCTGAGGTCTGGGTGGCAGCCCCGACATGAGTCAGCTGACTCAAACATAGCTGTAAAAAGACCTTATCAACCCAATGGCTTCCCTTTGGTCTCATTTATAGAAAGAACTTCAACAAAACTGGGTCAGACCAATTCCCATTTCCACTTTGGGAACAGGGCCAAATCTCCATCCCTTATCTTGTAATGCTTCGCATTAGCTGGAGGCTGCGCTCCAGGTCCTGAGGTGTGCCTCCGTGTGTCCACCAGAGCTGAACGGGCGTCACTTCACGTCTGGAAAAGACTTTTCATGTAGATTCAATGGTCAGATATTACATAACAGAAGGAAGTCTCAGGGGCTAAAATTACTGTTGTATTTTTATATATATATATATATATGTGTGTGTGTGTGTGTGTGTGTGTGTGTGTGTGTGTGTGTGTGTGTGTGTGTGTGTGTGTGTGTGTGTGTGTGTGTGTGTGTGTGTGTGTGTGTGTGTGTGTGTGTGTGTGTGGGAGTGAGTGTGTGTGTGTGTGTGTGAGTGAGTGAGTGTGTGTGTGTGTGTGTGTGGGAGTGAGTGAGTGTGTGTGTGTGTGTGTGTGGGAGTGAGTGTGTGTGTGTGTGTGGGGGTGTGTGTGTGTGTGTGTGTGTGTGTGGGGGTGTGTGTGCGTGTGTGTGTGTGTGTGTGTGTGTGTGTGGATATGTATGTGTGTATGTGTGTGTGTGTCTGTGTGTGTGTATGTGTGTGTGTGTGTGTGTGTGTGTGTGTGTGTGTGTGTGTGTGTGTGTGTGTGTGTGTGTGTGTGTGTGTGTGTGTGTGTGTGTGTGGTTGGGGGGGTCCAGGGATTTCGGCTATGGACCAAACCACTGTGAGGCACATGAGGGGAGGACAAAATCTTTCTGAACTTGAACACGTTGCTTCGCATCTATAATTAGCCTTATAGTACGTTCACAGATACTTGGGGAAGTGTGACGCCGATATTAGAGAACACAAGTTCGGCTGAGATTCTTCATATTGGGGTTGGGCTGATAGATGGATGATCGTTCATGGCTAACACTCATCGACCCCCCCTCAGCCCTCTAACATGGTCACACTGTCACCACCGTTGTGTTGTGTTTTGTTGGTTATTGTTCTGGTTTATAGTTTCAGTCAGGGGCTTCTTGCTCCGGTGTTGCAAACACTGCAGGCAGAGTGCACTCTGCTGGACAGCCTGTGTGAGAACATCATATCTAACTTCATATCTTACTGCAGCACAGTCTGTGAAATATGTTTTCATATCGGCAAATATACATATATAAAGAAAACTATACACAGTCTTAACGACTGACTGATACATTGGCTGTGCTCTACATACTATTATATTATTTCAAACTACAGAGGTTTGTGTACAATGATATATTGATGGGGAGGATGGGATACAAATTAATTCAAATCAATGAATTACAGTGAAAGATGTAAATTTCAAAAGTGCATTTTGCTACCGAAACTGGATTCTAGGAACAAACAGGAAGTAAAAACCACTGAACATGGACCTGTGAGTTCACTCTCTTCCTGCCCTCTGTCATTGTTTGCGTGGACATTTCTGCACCAAACTTGAACCAATTAAGTGATAATACATTTTGAATGTTGTTTAAAGTGGAAAATAGGTCCCGCCGCACTCACTCCCTCCACGCCCTTCAACTTAAAACACTATAACTTATTGCTCACAAGCTATTTGCAAGTCGCTCTGTGTGCTTGTCTGGGGCTGTTTGGGTGGTGCACAGTGGATTCATCCGTACATTTCCTCTGAAAACAGCTGCCTGCTGCAGCTGAAAAGAAGGTGGAGGAGAGCCCCGGGAGTGAAGCGAAACCAGCCCTCAACCTCCAACGATGAGCTAAGAGACACTAAAGCCCTCGGAAACAGGAACCAGAAAGATCCCACTCACACAGCTACTCAATGAATTGTTAATATGTTAATATGATGACTGCATCTTTATACTGAATATGGCCTTTAGTATCATGAAAAATATATTAGTGTCTTCTATGATGACTGCATCGTCGCCACTAGCTGGTTTCTGATTCAGACGCTTTCTGCCATAAAGAGACAAATTTATTACTGAGGCCAATTCAACAACTCTTATTGTGTATTAACTGGATAAGACATTTTCATGGCTTACCATCTTATGTCATTCCTCTAATTACCCAGACCATTAGAGCCAGACAAACCGCCCCTGCCAAACCTATTCCAGTCACCCCGCCGCCTGCCAGGCCTGTGTTAAGCCACATACAGTAAAACAACAGGGGGATGCTTCCATTACAGATTAGAACACATGCCTGCCAGCGTTTGAGAAAATGCACGGTGGACCTGAGCCCAAATAAATCCCCAAAAGGCAAACAAACGAAGCTAATGGTAAGAATAGCATGAATTAAAGCAGGGGAGGTTCTGCGTTGTTTGGCTGAGCAGCGCCTGCAGACCTGATGAACTGCAGCAGTCGTGAGCCGGGTGGACTAACAGCATCGTAAAATAAACATCTTCTGTACGTCTCTGCATCCTCTGTAGTCAACGGAGCGTGAAACTGGTGGCTCCCAGGGTTACGACAGATATCTTAGAGCATCGTTTAGGATAAAGGAGAACTGGAAGACGTCCAACTGATGAGCTTTTCCAAACGGGGAAGACTTTGGAGGAGAGCCACAGCGTGACATCCACCCAAACTGAAAGATGAGCTGCTGTAAATTCTTACGGCTCTTGAGAGAGTAGCGGTGCGATTCGCTCTGGTTTTGGCCGGCCATATGCTGAGTTCAGTCCCAAAAACCAGTCAGCTCACAGGAATCAGCCGTAAAAACCCACTTGAATGTGGAGCATTCGGGTCGGCCGTGTGCTACATTTTTTTTTTGCACGATTATTGTTTATGTATCTTCGACTTCAAGGTCAGCGATGAGAAAATCCGACCTACTTCTTATAAAATAATTGGCTTGTTTACTGATTCTGTTACGTTACAGGCTCCATCACATCGCTGCCAGTGGGTTTGCTACGACCGAACACTCTTACAGATGAAAGGAAAAAGGGGGAGGCAGAATATAGGTCATGCAGGTGGGGTTGAATCGGGTTCAGCAGCGAGCTGTCTGCTCACGAGTGGGGGATCTGAAGGGGTCTGTGGAGGCCTGGGTGGGGTGTATCCGGCAGGAACACGGCTCCGATCTTAACCAAAAACATGACAACAGGCCGGCTTTCCCGGTGAGTAAAAGGTTCCTCGGTCAAAAGCTTTTGTGACTTCAGACTTCTAATCATCCCTGTTAGGATTTTAAACTGACAGGCTGTTTTATTTTTTTCAGAACGGTATGAAACAGTCGGTTCAGTCCGGTGTATGTTTCAGGTTGAAAGCTGGCCATTTAATTTAATAGAGAGAGGTCATCCTGGAGGCAAAGACCAACTGTTGCCGGAGGAGCTGGAACCATGTACGGCGCTCTCCTCCAAGATTTCCTTTTACTGAATGTGTGATTCCTATTTTCCCAGGAGTTTCAGACTGTTCAGGGAGGCTGAACTATGTCTGAACAAACCTCAGGGGATATGAAATACTTTTTAAAATCATATTCATATTGTTCTTTTTGCTTTTTTTTGTGAGGGCTACGATAAAAAAAAAAGTTTTTATAATAGTATGTAAGTTTACAGGTAGAAATAAAACTGAAACAAAAAGCAGTCGAAGCCAATTTGATCAAAATCTGCTTCACGATCATAAAGGTACAGCAGATTTATGTGAGTGAGGAAGAGAGAGAGTGACGTCTCTGCAGATTGAAGACCTTTGCACGAAGGGGCATCAGGAGCGACGGCCCCTGGGATCTCATTACAAACCAGTTCAACCTTCTACTGGTGCAACCAGAGCCTGGACGTATCGTCTCACTCCGAATACAGAGCGTGTCATAAGTTCTTATGTTTTCACTCTCCCATTTTCTTCATCCTTCGTCGTATCATCTTATCGTTCATCCTCTTTCTCACATTTCCAAACAGGACTAACTAGATGAGAAGTTAATGATTCGCCCGGTCGTGGCTCTGAACTCTGATCCAGCTCAGTTAACTCCAGAGGACGAGTGAATAAGGGATTTAAGAGGCTGTTTGGTTTGTTTCGCATCACTGCACCTCTTGAGAAACACCATAAAGACCAACCTCTATCTTAACAAAAGGGTTTTGTGTTTCAGATGCACTTGCAGCTTTGTCAGAACGACCGCTGCTCAGCTCCCAGACAGTTTAAGAGGCAATGAAACACTCGACTGCAGAGCATCTCCTACTTTCACTGAGGTTCTTCGAGCAGAAGGAAACCAGGAAGTGGAGGTGCTTTATCTTGTGGCTTTGTTACGAGCGTGTCGTTAAAAACAGGAGAACACAGAGAGAGAAGACAGGATGAGGTACGACTTACTAATATACAATATAAGCGCATGTAGTGACACAATTATCTGAGACTGCTTTGAAATGTGTGAAAATATTGTTTCTCTAAACTCCGTTGGATCAGAAACTTCAGCCTCACCTCGGGATCGTATTTCATCGAGGCTGCGAGACGTAAGAACAGAGTGCGGAGAGAAATGTCGTTGGTCTTCAATAAGTGCAAACAGGGAGAGTGTCACTAAAAACACAGCTTAAGATGAAGAACATTTCAAAGAGAGGACTAATTGCTTTCAGTCGACTATGATGGGTTTGTGTTTATTCTGCCGCTCCGATTTGTACAATCACCAAATAAACACGGGTTCTGCTTTCGTTAGCGCTAAGCTAACGTTAAGTGTCCTAAATGGATCGACAATGATCCAGTAAAACATGTCGAGACATGTCCTGTACAGGCAAAGGTGATGTGTTACTGTTAGTTCCAGTGTTATTTGGATGTTTTTTAACACAGAGAATGGAACAGGAAGTCTTATTTTGAAGGGAACAAAAGCGTTGTTTGATAAAATAACAAGAAAATGCTATTTTTGCACTTCAATGTTCTCATTCAATCCTGCACCAGTTACAATCACTTTGGTCTCTATGAGTCATTTCAACCCTCCTATTCTGGAAATAGGGCCCAGGTTAAAAAACACCGGAATTACCCTTTAAATTCAAAACATGCACTCCACAGCATCGACTTAGCGTTTCACTTTTTCATCCACAGAGTGAAGACAGAATCACCCTAATGAGCCGTTAATCACCCTTTGGCTCCTGTGTTTTTGTGGCGCTGCACCTGGACTGGAGCAGAGCTTGTAGTAGGACCAGATGACAAAAGCACCTCTGAAAGAGTGACCTCACACCCAATCCCACTGATGGGGTGATAAAAGCATATAAGGCTCCCCCCGGACCAGAAATACAGGCCTCCAACAAGCTCGGTCCAGGTCTGGAAGCCGTCTGAGCCAGGTGTGAGGGGCCCAGAGAGGGACGAGACCCCAGCCAGGCGGACCCAGAAAATACCCACATCACTGGGGCCGCACTGGCTGGCCACAGACACCTCCAGGGCTTTGAGAGCGAACGAAATGAGATGAGAAAACGTGAGATGGTGTAGATCGCAATGAAAGCGTCAGAAACCACATTTTACAATGGCGGCAATGTTCCAGAAAACTGAGTCTGGGAACTTGTAAAATGCATGTTGACTGGGGTGCAAGTGTGACTGAGCCTGTTTCATCTTCCGAGATTGGATTTTACTCATGAACACAAGTGAAATTGTTTCATGGAGACGTTTTAAATGCGCCCCAGGCAGATGGATTTAAGGCTGCCTCCTTAATTATTTACTGGCCTCAACTTGAAAGACATAAAAACGAACCCCCAAAAGAGACGTGATCGGTGTTCGATACCAAAACAAACTGCTGTGCTGCTCAGTTCTCCCTCACGGTCTTCATGCAGGTGAGAACATTGAAGGAACCTCCGAGGAATCCAACACAGCCCAACAGTAAAGCAGCCGGATCAATGTCCATGTCTGACTTGTGTATCCGTGCCCCGTGACATGCTCTACTTGTGTTCTCCAACACACGGCTCACGAGGGAGGGTGACCTGCTGCACTCCGTGTTTCCGTAGTTTGGTTGGGAGAAATTAGGTCATGAGTAAAAACAGGTTAAAGGGGCTTTTAGGGAGGGCGGCGGTTTTTGTTTAGTTTCTCTCGGTGATGTTGAACACACGGGGAGAAACGGCACAGATGCCGAAAGGAAAGTACGGAGGAGTGAAATTAGATGGTCTTATCATCATCATCATCATCATCATCATCATCACACCAACAACTCTTACATGTGGTCAACTCTGAAGGTTCCAGAAACCTGTCGTCCTCCTCCCCTGACTTGTTAGCACATTGAACCTGTGATATCTATCTGTCGGGACCAGGCTGCGTTTCAGATGGAGCACTGAACGTTAAAGCTCGGGGCCTCCAGAGGTCCTCCAAGCAGGGGTCCCGTGCATGTTTATAACCTGCCCAGGGGGCAACGTAAGTACTCTGTCACAGCCGACCGCCCTTTGCTCCTTGTTTTTTACACCAAGGTCAACAACGAGCAGGTTGGGAAATTAGAGAGAAAGCATGTGGGAACGTGCTGCATTTAAATGAATAAACATGAAGGGGCCCATCAAATCATGAGGGTCAACTACACTGTGGCTTATACTGAGGTTTAATAAAGTAATAATACAGAGTTGCAGGGGCTTCATGATACAAGTCATGAAACATTTTATTAAGTTCGATGCTGTGTTGTGTATTATGTATCCATACATATTAAAAGGGAGGTGCTGTGACATACAGGCTCAGGTTAATCAACAGCACAATACATCTTCCTGAGAAGACGAGGGAACACATAAGGAAAAAAAAAGAAAAAATAAGAGGAGGGGAAATTAGTTTTATGATCTGCAATATCCTGACAGAACTTTTATAAGCCACTTAAGCATGTGTGACCTGCCCCCTCGCAGCGGGCTGTTAAATGGTGGTGACCTTGCAGTGAGTGCTGGGTTCCGCCGGTATCCCCAAACACGCCGCCCCTGCCGCTCACCCACCTTAACACGTATGATCTTTCACCTCGCCGACGTGGGACGGATAAATCAACCGGCTGCCAAACTTTGGCCCAACTTCCACATTATCTGTGGCAAACATTTGACTTTGTTTATACGCCTGACGTGCGAGTGTGAGAAGGTCATACAGCAGAATCATCAATTTACATGGTGCATGTAAACACATGTGGTCCCTGATAGGTTTATGGAAAGAGAAGTGTTACAGGACTGATTGCTAACGGCCTGTCTTTGACCAAGCTATAAATTGAGGTGTGAGAAAGTAAGAAGAGGAAAGTTTTTAGTGAACTGGTGCACAGCGGTGCGAGGCCGCGGCGGACGTACCCCTGAGGATGTAGTTCTGGTAGTTCTGGTCGGCTTCGGCTCCCACTTTTATCAAACATGTCAGTCCTTCGGCCACCACGAACTCATGCACCAGGTCCTTGTCATCCTGGAAGGAGGCGGGGGGAGAGAGAGTGAAACAGTTATTTAAGGCCAAGCAGGATGTTTCCCGTAAGATTCAACACTTTCTGATCCACTTTACTGCTCAGAGGGGATCAAGAGGAAGACACTAATAAACAGTGTGGGCGGGTCAGGGCTCCTTCTCTCCCTGGAGGAAGTGCAGACTGAGAACAGCTTACAGATCTGTGATGGGGACTCACACAGTCTGAAGATACAAGTGTTACAGTCTCATGTGGAGCTTCAGGAGTTTCAGCAACGTTACATGCTTTGCAGAAAGTAGAAGCTAGTTACTTTCTCCTTGGTTTGTTTTTGGAAGTTAAACTTGAGTTAATATTTGCAATTCAATCACAGTCACAGACTCTTTCTCTCAAGATACCCAGAAATGTAACCAGTTGCTTGTAAAGTGCAGGAATCCTGCTCCACTGTGGCGTTAAGACGGTCAGAGAGCTTCTTATTGTTTGAGCAGCGAGGTACTCGGATCTATTCGGGGCCTACAATAAAGTCTGTTTCTCTCTTTTCCGTCTGAATGTTGGTTAACCCTCCCTCCTGTACGGCCGATCGCTTGCCAGGCCAGCCCAGCCCAGCCCCAGTGTGTGAAGTACGACCAAACCTGAACACTACACAGTTGCCACGAAGGCAGACTCTCAGCAGCACGACTCGGCCTCAAGGAAACAATACTGTGTGTACATGTGAGTGTGTGCACAGAAGCATGTGTACAGTCAGCAAGTACATTTTGCATTTGAGTATCTTCTGCACATTGAAAGCGCGGCAGCAGCATGGCTGCAGATACTTGAAACATTGAGATGTTGCTTTGAATGCAGCGCATGAGCCACAAATAGAAGAGCAAGAGCTAAAACAGGTGACAGAATTACCTGAAAGATCTGCTTGAGGGAGAAGAGGGCTCTCCGGAGCTCCCGTCCAGTGGAGTTGTAAAGTTTTTCTGTGTGGGGAGAGAAGAAGAAAAGGGAGAGTGGAAGAATCAGTCACACATGTTGAATCTTTCTATGAAGTTGTCATACAGAAAACGAATAAAGGGAATGAATAAGAGCTTTTGGGTGAAATTTTCTTTTCCACCCTTTAATTAATTGCCCATCTTCTGCTGTCTAAGTGAAGAGTTTAACGTCACCCCTGAATAACAAATAATTCCTTGGAAATAACTTCCTCGTGTCTAACTACTGTTCATATCGATGGCAGCAATTATCCCCGAGTAGCTAAATGTGAAAAATATGCCGGGAGAGAGCGAGGCCGAGCACATCTGTGGACAGTTAGGGAACAGTGGATGTTTCCTGCTGACAGAGCCGTATCTGTAGCTTACCATAATACAAAGTCACGGCAGAAACAACACGACGGCTGAGAAACAATCCAGCCGTTAATCAGTTATGGAAACTCCATACATTGCAGGAGGGGAGATATGATGGAGCCCGGTGACGGAGGTGAACATTTCCTGCAACAACTTTGGTAATCCGTCACCCCTGCGTGCAGTCTGCCAGGTCTGCCAGAGAGTGGCAGCGTTGAGCACAGTCTTAGTGTCTCTCATCACTGCTCTTGAACTCTCTCTGACTCAGCAAAACCGGCCCATTGCTGCTGCTGCAGAGACGGCAGCATACATTGCATCAAACGCAGTGCACGACAGTTAACTACTCTCACTCTACGCCTCTCTCACCATTACATTACGGTTTACTCAATGCTTTTTCATTGAGATGCACGATTTGACAGGTGCATTCTGCTGGAAGACATGATGAAGTGTCTTAGTCAGCAAAGATATGACGTCAGGTCGGTGAATACACAAATGGGCTTGAACACTGTAAAGCAGTTTAAATACACACTCTCTCTCACACACACACAGCTTCAAAGAGACACGTCTCTATTCTCTGTGATGCAGCACTGCTTACAGCTTTTATAGTCTTGACTGCACGGGGAGGAAGATAATTTATCACTATTGGTGTCTGCATGCGTTTGAGGTAGAACTCCTATAGCCAAATAATAATCCAGTGGGACAAACAAATACAAACGCATACACACTAATCTCTTGTGCCCATGAGCCCCTCGTCTTTACAAACAGCTGCTGCTAATCCTATTCTAAAGTGTGAGAAACACACTGATGAGTGCATACGCTCGGGATTGAGAGCAAAAGGCTTCT
>CAAKHC010007045.1:3726-19785 GCA_901007825.1 Macroramphosus scolopax
GAGAGCCATTATTATTAAAAAAAAAAAAAAAAAAAAAAAGGCATATTGCTTATACTGTATATAGACTGTTCTTGTATTTATTTATTTATCTATTTATTTATTTGGAGTATGTGTTTTGGTGTTTTGTGTAACTGACACAAATCTTTATACAAGAATCTGCAATAATCTTGTAAACCAGTGTAACTTCCATAAATCTGTGCAAGCTAATGCAAGAACATCTGCTGCAGGAGTTAGGGGAGGTGTATATTTATTTGTTCTATGTGTATCCCTGAGGTGGTGACATGGGTGGTCAGGAGGAAGAGGAGTCTCCTCAGCTGCTGAGGACCAGGAGTGATGCTTCCTTCATGCGAGTTCAGAGGAGGTCAAGGACACACACTGCCAGGGACCTGCAGCGCTTGCGCACACACAGGTTCTCAATCAACGGACACTTCTACAACCACAAGGTACAATAAACAGAACACATCCATGAGCGAACATTAATGTATCCCGTCCATGACACACGTGCAGGTGCAGCGGGGCGGAGGTTTCCTGGACGGGCGTTCCTGTACTTGCGCTGTGCTTCACAATAGCCGGCTGTGTGCTGATTTCTTTAATGTGCCACGGACTAATAAAAGATGCACTCCATCAGTTCCTACTGATTACAGTGTGTGTGTGTTGCTTTTGAACAGATTCCAGCTGCAGACTCAGGGACTTCCTTTCTGTTTTAAATTTCCTGCTCAAAATGTTCAAGGTGTTCATGTTCGGGAATCACAAGTGTTGATCAAGTTCTTCATACTTTGTGTACACTCCTTTGACATTCTCCATTGTACTTTTCTGTTTGTGTGTACTCAGACGTCTGTATTCACTCCAGCCTTTGGTTCGGTCACTAATGTACGAGTCAACAGCTCAATGACGACTGTGCAGGTCCTCAACCTGCTGCTACACAAGTTTAGGGTAAGCAGAAATAAGACACTTGTTACGGATTGAGCGGTGTTTCATGGAAACTTCAGACCCTATGAATAATCAACACTTGTGTATTTTAAAGGTGGAGAATAAATCAGAGGACTTTGTTCTTTATATGGTGCATGAGTCTGGTGGTAAGTCTTAACTTTAATGACTAAAAATGTTTTGCTTTTGTGTACGTGTGTTTGTGTGAGATGTTTTCTTTGTGTATGACCTCGTAGAGAGGACCCAACTGAGGGATGGTGGATACCCGCTGGTGTCTCGTGTCCTTTATGGACCCTGTGAGAAAATCTCTAAGATCTTCATCATGGAGGCCGACCTGGGAGAGGAAGTCACTTATGATGTGAGTCTGGGCCTCCTGCCAGCAACATCTCTGTTTTCACATCAAGTGACCATTTTCATTTTGTGTGTGTCTCAACAGAGACACACAATGATACAATAGACTAATGATAGACAGTTGGGTTAAATTTAGCAAGCTGAGGGACGATATCCTGCTTGTAACAATGGGTTCACATGTTGCGACTGCACTGAGCGAGAGAAATGAAACAGATTGTTTCTGCAAACATTTTCTTTTTGCTTATGGTTTAATTCACGTGAACATCTTTATTGCTTTATTGAGACGGAGAAAATAAAAGCTGACAGGATGCCCATGCATTCATTTGTAGCACATTCAGGCTGATGTGTTTTTATGTGTTCCTCCCCAGGTTGCTCAGTACATAAAGTTTGAGATTCCTGTTTTAGACAGCTTTGTAGAGAAACTTAAAGAGGAAGAGGAACGTGAGATAAACAAACTGACTAAGAAGTAAGTCCAGAGTCTCTCTTCGATCTTGCACACTGGCTTTACTATGTGACGCTTATATCAGTGGCTTTCATAACAAAATCAGAACAAGACTGCAACCCCTCAATGAGGACTGTGTGTGTGGGAAAGAGTCATCACTTACTGCTTGTAGGACTGTGTAATCATTTAACTCATATGCATGAAAAAACGGCTTTGTATCCATGAATGTTTGTGTGTGCGTGTGTCTTTGTGTGTTTGTTTATATTTTGACTGTAATCCACTGTGCATACACACATTACAAATGCAGTGTTAAAGTAACAGATGCAACAGATGTGTAGGAAACCTGTCGTAATAACTTGTTACTCGCTTCCTCTTTCTGTGAATGTAACTAAATGTAATGACATGTGTGGGTTTGTGTGGGAGCAAGTGTTTGTGCGAGAGAGTCCCTAATCATGTGGTTTTTTTTTTGGTTTGTGCAGGTACGTCGCTCTAAGGTCTCTGATTGTACACCAGCTAGAAGGCAGAGCTCACAACAGTGACCGACTATGAGTGTGTCTGTATGCATGCTCGACGTAACCTTTGTGTGTGTGTGTGTGTGTGTGTGTGTGTGTGTGTGTGTGTGTGTGTGTGTGTGTGTGTGTGTGTGTGTGTGTGTGTGTGTGTGTGTGAGGGTTAGGACGGTGCGGCACTAATGATTGTTGATGTCTTCTTTTAATATATTCACATTTTGTATTCCACATTCTTACTCCAACTATGGATATTTATACAAGCTGTTTTATGTAATGTGTTCTCATACTTGGAACTTTCTATGGAATAAAACAAATCAATTGTAGTGTGGCCTTAATGCTTTGCAATCTCTGCTGACACTAAACATAATATTTCCGGCAATGAAACAACCGTGTTCATTATTTCCTGCACTTCCACAGTGACTGGAGCACATAGTAGGAATGTTCTTCTGAGTGACCCTGTTTGCCAGCATGTTCCCATGAGCTGCGTGTGCTTTTGTGTGTGTGTGTGTGCGTTTGTGGGTGTGTACACAATGGGGCATCCTGAGAGAAGAGGGCTGTTCCTTTTTCCCACAGTTTCACAAACAGAAAGTTTGTTGAAATTTCATCGGATCAGCCTTGACCTTAAGCACTGACCTACAGTCGGTTGACTTTCATTATTATTTGATTATTCTGTTTACGACTACTGAAAACCTTCAGCCCTCCTCCTCCCCCAAATACTGCAGTGCTTATGACTGCATTTGGAATAAAGACAATTACTAAATCACAGTATACAATGGTAGCTGCTTATTCGACAGTAACTGTATTATACAAACTATATATGACATTTGAAGAAGAATTACATGGCCAGGCATTAATAATCACGTACCACATGATCTTTATAAGGGCTTTTTCAAGATACAGATGTATGTATTATATCGTCCTATCAGGATATTACACAACAGGATCCCTCTGTATTTTTTTTCATGTGATCATCAGTTCGATTTTTCTATTCACCTCATATAACTTTCCCAGTAACTGTGACCTTAAGCAGGGAAGGTATATAAAATACATTTAATGACAGAGTTGGGATTGTTTTTCGCTCAATTTATAAACATGACGTTTCGTGAAAAGAAATGTTCGGGAATAAATACGGAATTTAGTTTTAGTTTTGGTTATACATCTACTCTGATAACAATGCACAGGACCTTCTCTTCTCTTGCACCGCAGCGGAAATTGGAAGTGGGTCAGTCACCAAGAGGGTCTCAGAGACTCACAGTACACGAAACGCTCCGTCTGCTTTGTGGTTATATTTTACAAACTGGGAAATTCTTCCTCCTGCTATTTCTATGGATGATATATTTCCTTATTTCTTACAATCAATGTGCACACCCAACTCTCTGGTAATATGCTGCTTCCTATTGGTCGGGAGTGTGAATATGAAGCGTTGGCTTGTTTTAATCACCTACAAATTGTACCTTTAGATTATCTTGCCCAAAGAAAGAGCAGGTACTTTGTTGCTTAATCTGGCCTCATGTTGCCATCTGCTGGCTACATTGGTCCTGATCATTTGTAACATGTTTTCTAAAGTTAATCTAAGTAACGTATTTTAAACACTTTAAATAAAAAAAATCTTTGAGCATGCAGATTAAATCTTCGAGACTCAGGTAAAGTTGGAAACATATTGATAGATAGTAAGTTCCGGTATCAATAACACATTACATATTATTGTCGCCTCTTTCCAACCATCTGTTAATATCTTTCGAATTTAACCGATATACACTAGTTCTGATTTTATTTTGAAACTCCTGACCGGAAACTGATTACGTTTTTTATCTACAAGGAAGTCGCCCGCTGGCCCTGTTGTGTTTGTCTAACGGCCTGTGAGTCTCAGTGGAGGAGCAGCTGAAATGGAGGCAGCTAAAATAGTAATAATAGGATGCGGGATGTCAGGTGTAGCAGCCGCACACAAACTTGTTAAAGCTGGATTTCAGAATGTGCGGATACTTGAAGCCACTGCAAGGAGCGGAGGAAGAGTAAAAACAGGCAGACTGGGTGAGCACCTGTGCAACTCACAACGTTTAACTGCGGTTTCTCCACTATTCCATTTGTGTGTCATTTTGTTTTGCCACAAAGAAGTTACAGTTGCTGATACGTAGAGTTTGATTAAAGTCTGATTCCAACGTATGTGTTTTATGATCTGGTGTAATAAGTAACAGCCAATGCTTGTGATCACAGTTCGAGTGGGTGCAGGCTTCACTTTGATTACTAATTCACTGAGACACCCTGCTAGTCTGTTTATAGTCTGTGATTCTGCAGATACATCTATGGCAACAGTTGCTGTATACTGTGACAGCTTTGTGGATCAGGAGCAAAGCTCAAATTACCTTGAGGAAATGTGAATCCAAATGTAGTTCAGAAAAATGTTCCCACATTGATCTTTTGGGGGTATTTCTGTTTAAGCAGGATGCACCCGCACAGTAACTCTGGTTCTGTGAATAACATCAGTGAGATGTTTCACTGTGGGTTATGCCCCCTCACATATTTATATATGGGTATTAAACTCTATGAGTAAGTCCTGATAGCAGCTGCATCGATGTATCCTCATATACTATAAGTCAAACAATTTTGAAGCACTTGCACTGTACTGCATTACTGCATTTATTTACATATTACCATATGACCACCAACTAAACCTCGTCGTCTGTAAATCATGTGACACTTTGTGATTATTCTTCTGCATGAACACCACCATAAACACACTGCAATAAAGTTACTGTGAAGGACGAGGAGGTCAACAAAGGTTAATAATAGTTATTAATCTGTAGGTGATAATATCATTGAGATTGGGGCAAACTGGATCCATGGACCATCTGAGGAGAACCCAGTGTTTCGTCTGGCCAACCAATACGGGCTTCTGGATCCAGAGGCCCTCACCCCAGAGAACCAGGCCATGGACATCGGAGGACATCCTCCCTGGGTTCCCAATGTCTTCAGTAGTTCAGGTCGTCAATATATATTTTTTTTAATTTGCTAATCGCATTGTTTCTCCAGCAATTCAATTAATTTGTTTCAAAAACATGGAAAAGTTATTACGTTAATTGGCAAGAAATAACCTGAATATGAAAAGGAAATTACATTTCTTTTCTTTTTTTAAGAAAATGCTATTTATAATTATTAAAATTATGTATTTCAAGCTCACAACAGCCACTTTTATAAACCATGAGTTAGTCTGATTTGTCCTATTCCTTCAAGACCCTACTGCTCTCTGTTGTGGACTTATAATTGCTTTGCATTGTGTGTCTAGAGATTCTATATTCTGGTCATAATAATTTTTAGAATGTTATAATGTATCTGTGGTAGTCAACTGCAAAAATGTAGTAAAATGACAAGTCAGTAATTTAATAGAGGAGAAGCAGACATTATTGGCCATCTCATGCCACCTGGTGGCTGCACAGACAGACAATATTTAGCAGTATTTCATGATTTGAGACACTGTTTTTTAACATGAATACTTGCACTTATAGAACTGCTGTTCTTAAACTACACCAATACAAGTACACATTATACACATGGGATGAGTATTTGAGAACAAAGAACTGCTTCCAAGTGCTTAAACAGTATTATATTTATTTAATGTATCAAGTCAGTGTTATTGATATAGTCTTGTCAAAGACTACAGACTACAAACTCTGCAGGTTGCGAGTGCACTTGACTAAACTGATGTAACTTGGTGATGTTTCCAGGTCGGAAGATGAATATCGAGGATGTGTATCCTGCTCAGGAGATGTTTGCTGAGCTGCTGTACGAAAGTTCCGAATTTCATAGTCGAGGAGGAGAACCCTGTGCCAGTGTGGGAGACTTCATACGGTCAGAGGTGCAGGTTCTTTCACTGTCTACTACAATATTATTCCTCGCAGCTTGTTTGTTAGCTGCCATTATCGCAGCCGTGCTTGATAACAAACTGCATCTTGATCTGTTGTTGGCGCAGGTGCAACAAAGAGCAGCAGCGAAGTGGAAAGATGTTGATGCGACAACCAGATCATTGCGGCTGTGTGTGATCAGTAACATGCTGAAGGGGGAGTGCTGCGTTAATGGGACTCACAGCCTGGATGACATTGGCCTGGGGGCGTATGGCTTATACAAAACTCTACCTGGGCTTGATTGTACATTTCCAGGGTTCGTACTCCAACACTGAGGTTTCCTGAAATATGTTCTGTAAAGCTCTATTTGTTGTTTTTTTTGTCCCATTTATCCGCCAAACCTAAACAAACCTACTGCTCAGATAACGGATGCAGTGTAAATGCATTGATACAGCCTCAACTGACTGTATAACAGTCAAACACACAACAGCTTCTTCCAGTTTTTGATGTGTTTTTTCACGCCGTGTGAACAATGTGTCAAACTGAATGAAGCACCATGTTCTTTCCATTACAGCGGCTATGAAGGTCTAATCAAAAACTTGATGTCGGAGCTCCCCCGTGGTGTGGTGACCTACAATCAGCCCGTCCGCTGTGTCAACTGGAACAACACCGAGAGGAGACGAGACCCTGTGACAGTCGAGTGTGACGATGGGAAGAGGATTGATGCTGATCACGTAATCGTCACAGTCCCTCTCGGTACCGTAACACTTGTCATTAAACACTACATCTGTTAACAAGGACAGAAAATACTGTCTCTTTTATAACATGAATATATTTGTTAAATCCTGTTTGTTCTGTTTTGTCAGGATACTTAAAGAAGCACCATTCAACACTGTTCCGTCCTCCTCTTCCTCTACACAAGATGCACTCGGTCCAGAGACTAGGCTTTGGAACAAACAATAAAATATATGCGGAGTTTGATTCACCATGGTGGGATGCTGACTGTGAGGTCATCCACCTGGTGTGGGAAGATGAGGTGAGTCGGGTAGAGAATAGCCGTGTTTCAATTCAATTTGAATGACAGATCTCAATAAAGGGGAGCGATGACAGAAGGAGGCATCCATGTTTTATGTTCATGCCACTCATCATTTGTTTTGCTTCATGTCATGCTTCAGGATGACATGGTGGACCAGGTTCCAGATGTTCATAGATCCTGGATAAAGAAGTTGATTGGCTTCACTGTGCTCAAACCCACTGAAAGGTCAATAACCACCTTGCACACAAAGATGCTTTTGCTGGTTGAGCTTGTTTATGTTCCATGTAAATGAAAATAACTGGACAAACCCTTCACCTTTCAGGTATGGCCATGTTCTGTGTGGCTGGATTGCCGGGCATGAGTCAGAGTACATGGAGACGCTGTCTGAACAGGAGGTCACGCATGCCATCACACAACTCGTCCGCAGGTTCACAGGTGAGGAAATAAGTCACAAGTGTCGAGCAAACACACTCCTCTCAGCTTATTATTTCATCGGCAGAATCTTCTTTTCATGTGCTTCAGTCATTTCAGGTTGATGTCTGTCACTGTAGAATAACCGTGTGTGTTTAGGGAACCCTTCCGTCACCCCGAGGAGAGTCCTGCGCTCTCAGTGGTTTCATGACCCCTGGACGTGTGGATCCTACAGTTACCCTGCGAAAGGCTGTTCAGAGCAGGACCTGGAGAACATGATGGAGCCCCTGCCCACAAAGAGATCACAGTCTCAGGTAACTCCATGGTCTATTTGTCATAGAATGTTCCATCTATGCAGATCAAGACAAGGGGTCACCTGGGTAGAATCTGGGCTTTGAGGTCAAAGTAGTATTTTAAATATCTGTTACACAATTCAAACACAAATATATGAACGGAACTTTCACACCAACTCACAAATAATTAACAAAATATTTAGACTCTTCTGACTATTTTGGTGTGTTCAGCCCCTGCAGGTGTTGTTCGCTGGAGAGGCCACTCATCCCTGCTACTTTTCCACCGTCCATGGAGCTGTTCTCACTGGGTGGAGAGAAGCTGATAGACTCATCTCTCACTACTCCTCCATTCGTCCATCTGTCCAGTCCAAGTCAAAGCTCTAAGGCAATAACGATGCTGTGAAAGCGATTTTACCAAAATTTATAACTGAAATCTGAAAAGTGGAGGATAAATTATAACGTTGGAGGTTAAATTACAGGATTATGGAGCTTGAAGCCTGCGGTTTATTCATATCCATCACTTTGAAAATCGTAAAGTCATGAGACAGTGACATGTGACCCTGCTGCCTTATTCTGCTGATTTCTGTGCATTAAAAGTCAAATGGACTTTATCAATATTACCAGCTTAAAAAAGTCGCTCCGCCCTACTGATACATGAATGATTTTTTAATTATTGACACAACTGTAAATAATAAATGATGAATGTTGATTTGTATCTCATGAATTACACGTTTACAAATGTGTCTTATAACAAAACACTTACGAGAATTAGCAGTAATTTTATAACTTTGTTGTCATATTTTAAGACTGATTGGATTCCATAATAGTTTTCAAGATTTCCTTCAACCATTCAAATTATTTATAGTTTATATATTGTTTATGGATGTTTGTGATTATAATGAACTATTACACAATAAATCTTTTAATACATTGTATACAGTCCTGTCTTGAGTCAATGACTATCCACGTGATTTGCAAGAACACAACTTAAAACATGACTAAAGAAAATGCTGAACAAAGTAGATAACTCCCACTCCAGCACAGTAGGTGGCGGTGATGCGCCTTTAAGTTGGTTGCCATCCGCCGTAATACAAAACAAGAAGAAGAAACGGAACAGTTTTAGAGTAGTTTTGAGTCGGGCTGTAAACAGTGTGGCACATCAACATGTTCACCACCACTGGAGGTTTTGTTGCTAGTAGGTCAGAGTCATTCACAAACACATGTGAATAGAAGTTAAGCCATATTTTGATAAACAGTGGCCATGAAATTGTGCCAGGTTCTCCGCAATGCCGCCAAGTTTAGACCCGTTTTCGACTTTGGTGAACGGGATGTGGCTCACTGGTTCCCCGGACACATGGCTAAAGGTGACAGCTTAGCTCAAAGTTATCGCTAGAATATGGTGAATACATGTAATAAGAACATACATATTTTTTTGTAACGCAAATTGTCTTGTTTGTCACGTGATATTTGTCTGACTGTGTAGGACTGAAGCAGATGAGAGCCAGTCTAAAGAATGTGGACTGCATCATTGAGATACATGATGCCAGAATATCCTTTTTCTTTCATCGTTGGACTGTAACGTTAGTACATTCTGTTTAGAACGTGTTTGTCTTTCTGCCGCGAGATGAAGCATGCTGTTCACATGTTATAAACCTAAATGAGCTTTCCAAAACAAGATTGCTTTTGAATGGATGCGAGGATCTGTGAAATATACTTATCCTGTTCTTTGTTCTAGTTCAAGTACTAGCAGAGGGAATGTTAACAAGCTTCACACAGGACATAAATCTCATGCAAGTAAACGCAGTACAGTCGTCAATACAAGAGCTGGCTGATTGTATAGAATTAACCTTTATCATTTTGGATTGCAGTTCAAAACAACAAGCCTAGCTCACATTCATGGCTGGATTACCAGTGTGGCAACATGGATCTGATTATCACAGATTGAATTTGTTGTGTGTCTGTATTTACTAGTTATTCTCTGGAATAGACAATGTGTGGGCTTTGCCAGAACACAGACTTAATCAGAGCCATGCTTCTGTCAATACATGACACTTAGGAAATGTTCCTTAACATTAGGCACATTCCGTTCTCTGGAAGAAACCCTGTGTTTCAGGAGAGTCTAGATGTCAGACCACACCTGCTTATCCTCAACAAGATGGACCTTGCTGATATGTCAAACAAGCAGGTGACATATTTGTGCTATTTAAATTCTTTCTGATATATTAGCGGAGTCAAAACAGGAAAAATGTCAGTAAATATATTTAAAGAAATACCTGATGAAGATTGAATCATAGCAGTTGAATACATCCACCATACTGTATATACCAAGTATTTGCAGCATGCAACATCTGATATCATTTTAATCATGTATCTCCTGTCTGCATACATCTGGGCAGAAGACAATCCTCAACATTTGAAAGTGACGAACACACAATTACTTCTTTACATTTTCCCTGCAGCGAATCCTGAAGAAGCTAGAAAAAACTGGAGTGAAGAATGTTCTCTTCACAGACTGTCTCAAGCAGAGAGATGAAAACATCAAAAAGGTAAAAGTCACCTTCCCTGGATGCCAAATATTTGACTGCTGGCAGAAATTAGTTAAACTTAACATTGACTAAAAATTAACATCAATGTGCAAAATTCTTCTTTTTTGTCTGCAGTTGGTGCCCATGGCGTTGGAGAATATTGAGAACGAATCACGCTTTAACAGGGATGAGGTATGTTTCTAGTAATGTAACGTTTTATATAGAAATAATATGATATGTGGTGCAATAACAATATGCCTCATCTTTACTGTGATCAAATTGTTGAAGTTTGTTTAAGTACTGTATGTTGTCTACATCTAAACATCATGTTCTGTCTTCACTCTCCTTACCAGTTCCCTTTGGAGATTCTCAGGAGGGTGAATTATATTTAGATTTTTTTGGATGTGCAATAACCATGTCATGATCATTTAAAACTTTCAGAATACAGATTATTGTCTGATGGTGATCGGAGTGCCCAATGTTGGAAAATCGTCACTTATTAACTCATTAAGAAGAACAAATTTGAAAAAGGGTATGTACACTAAAGTAGCTATTCAAGGCAAAATTGCTTCAACACGATACCCAGCAGATTCATTTGTATTCACTTCATCTGTACTTAAATCAAATTAATTTCAGGTCGTGCATCTCGAGTGGGCGGGGAGCCGGGTATAACCAAGGCAGTCCTGACTAAAATTCAGGTATCATGTTTGTCATGTTTGTCTCCATGTTTATTTTCAGTTGATCGTGTATGTGCATGAGAACCTTATTGTTCCTTGTCATCAGGTATGTGAACGACCCATAATGTACCTGTTGGACACACCAGGAGTCTTACCTCCTAAGATCAAGAGTGTTGAAACAGGCATGAAGCTGGCGTTATGTGGTGAGCGGGAGAACATGATGGTCTCCATAGTTGGTATGGAGGTTTGTCTGTTGTTTCCCATCAAACTGATATTTTTACCATCTCTCTCCAGGAACTATATTAGACCATTTAGTGGGTGAGGACATTATCGCTGACTACTTGCTCTATTCTCTGAACCGGCTGGAGAAGTTCAGGTGTGGATTTTCTCCTCAACCTATGATTGAGACACCTTGATAGGTATTTTTATTTTGCCTCATATTATTGTGATCGAATACGGTTTGTGTGTGTTTTTGTGCAGTTATGTGGAGAAATACAACCTCCAAGAGCCGAGTGACGACATCCAGCACGTCCTCAAGCGCATCGCTGTAAAACTTGGAAAGACCCAACGGGTGAAAGCCATCACTGGAGTGGGTAAGAGAGCGAAATCAGTAGTAGAAATTGTTCTCTTTAGATCACCATCATATCAACTTGTTAAACAATGAGTCACATAATCTTAATATTGCTGGTCTCCTTCAGGGAACATCTCCATCACTGTTCCAAACTACACAGCAGCGGCGTATGATTTCATACGAGCCTTCAGGAAAGGAGAGCTGGGGCGAGTTACGCTCGACTGAACTGAGACATTCTACTGGAGATTACCAAACACGGTTCCTGGGTTCAGATTGCCCTGAACTTGGAGGAGCTTTGTTGTCGACGTGCCTTTTCACTCTGGGTACGTGACTCCATCGGTGGATGACGTAAAAAGAAAGAACAATGTATTCTTTGTAAATAAAAGACTTTAATTTAATACAGTTATTGAAGTTGTGTGATTGTAGAATAAAGGAGGCAGATATCTGAGGTGGTGTAAACAGGATATTTAACAGCATAAAGACAGTGATATCAAACTGTATTCATTATGTACAGAGGTGTTCTAGATGTGGAACAGTCTGATGCACCTGAGTATCTACTGCAAGTAAAAAGTTCCTCTGGGATGACGGACAGACCATCACAACCTTCAGACACGAGTCACAGTTGTAGCTTCCAACACGCATCTCACAAGTAAATCAGAAATGTTGACATGATTATGGAAAATGCAGTTTAACTTGCTCAATACAAACATCACTACAGTTATTTGTTTTATAGTACAGAATCATCTTCACGTTGCTGCCACTGTCACCTCTTAAAGATTTCCTTTTAAAAGAAAAAAGTCCAATTACGAGCAAAACCAATTCAAACGTGGCAGGTTAAATTTCAGGAGCAGAATGGTGCTGGTGCAAACTTGATGCTTCTTCTTTGTTATTTAATGGAGTGAATAATAGTCACCTGCATTTCAGTGTTTTTATATTGACTGCAGCAATTCCAGGATTTATATTTAAACCTCTGCTACAAATCTGTTATGTCAGTTGTGTTTAGCAGTAATACATCTTTGTGCACATGAAAATAAATATTATAAAGATACAATTGAGTTTGGCAGTATAAGTTAAACTGGCAGACAGGTTTGGTTACACTCTTCATGAAGGCTATTGTCATGGAATCAGGTGTTGTCACTGTGGGGTTTGGGGACCCCCGGGGGTCCTTCACGGTCTTCCAGGAGGTCCCTGGTAAAATTAGGATTAGTTTAATATCACCTGTATTTCAATGCACCCTTTAACAAAGAATTTAAACATAAAACGTCGGACACAGCGTCACTGATCGATCCTTTGGATATATAATAGTAATAGTTAGAAATAAAGTTTGTTTTTGTCATATAAAAAATAGTTTTTGAGTATTATTTTCTTGTTCAGATCATTACTTGCTAATATACATTTATAAATAAATCAAGTGAATTTGTTGAATAAAATCGGGCTTCTGAACGCAGCTTAACCCTAAATGTCTGGACATAAGGGTCCCTACTGAAGAAAATAACTTCAGATAGGGGTGTGTGGCTTTTGGCACATAACTTGGGGGTCCAGAACGTGAAAACATTTAAAAAACCCATCTTTTAAAGAAAGACACTCCTTCAGATCATTCTTGAGTTTGATCCCATTTTTCTACACAGAGTGCAGAAGTTCTGAGTATGTGCTGGTTATGTACAAGAATCAGCTGATGATTATATGTGTAAAACATAAAGGAGTGCATTTGTGATTATTTTGTCTTTCCCCCCCTGTGCATCCCTCTCCTCATCCTATCAGGGTCCAGCCTGTCCTGCCATATAAAAACCTTTGTCCTGGGCTGGATTAGTGATTTGTGATAGAAATCATCTACAGCATATTATCCAGTAAGAGTCCAAATGTGGAAGAAAATGATGCAATAATGAGAGAAACCAGTTGGGGGAGAGAAGATCCACTGTGAGTTGAGCCAGACATTAGTGCATCAAAGTAGTTGGTCCTGTTGTAGTAATCCAGCTCATCATCGGGGCTCTCGGCGTTGCTGCGGCGGTATGCAGAGGCGTACCATTTATCCGCTGTCAGCGCCACCGCTGCCCCTGCTGCCGCCGCTGCCGCCACCCGCACCGGGGACGACCGCCCTGCGGACCTGAAGCGAGAGCGGGTCCCACCGTACGTGCCTGCTCCCCGGTAATTCCCCGCTGTGGAGCTGCGGGAGGAAGTGCCTCGAGACGAGCCCCGGGACCCCCCACGACCACCTTTACACAACACAGGCTCGCACAGGAAGGCAGAGAGCAGGAGGCAAGTCCAGCAGGCTGCAAGCACCTGGTTCATCTGTGCAGGAAGAAGATGATGGAGGAAATATTTCAGGCCTCCAGGAGATCAAACTGAAACATCTCTCTTCAGTTGAATAAAGTGTTGTTTTCAGTAGTAACATCAAACAGCTGCAGCTGTATTCACTCATCAGACAGCCTTTAATTCAAACTAAGATCAGTGATAGGGTAAATTTATCAAATGGAAATTTGTTGAAGAATGTGTGAGATGTTTCTAGATCGCTGATGATGTTTTCACGAACACACAGCTGTGTTCCAGTTCGCCTCCCTCTCATAAAATAGGCCATTTCAAAAACAAAGATGTTCACAAGAGAAATGGGTTGTTGGCCCTCAGCCCTCATAAACATATAATATAATTCTCCCTGTAGATAATTAGAAGTGATGCAAAAGATGTTAATTGTAGAAATAGGCCATCATTTAAATCTTATTATTGAGCTGATGCTGCTGCTGTGAACGGGCTCATTAAATACAAGTGATCAAACTACTAATTATATTTTATTATTACAAGCATCTTTATATAAAAACGTATTACAAATGCTCATATCTCATTGTTAATTAGCCTGTATAGCTCCTGTATTGTAGCTTGTATCATATCAGTGAATCACGGTTTAAAAAGAAATTGATTGCAGCCCACATGCATATTCACACAATTCCATGATAACCAATACATAATAATGGTCGGTTCTTACCTTATCCCTGCGTGTGTTTATCCTTGTCTATATTTTGGTACTCGGAGGAAAGATGAAGACGATTGTCACGGACTATGCAGGCTCGTTCACGATGATGTCTGCGGGAACGCGCGGCGCGCTCACGGCCAAAGGGTCTTTCAGTAAAGTGTTACTGTCAGACTGGGTATGATCTAACTTTGGATTAAGTGTCACTGTTTCATAGCTAATGTTTTTGCCTGGCTTCTCTGCAACTGAAAGGGAGTCATCAATTCAATTATATTATTATATGAACATTTCCATATTAGGATTTTGTGGCTTATGCAACAAGCAAGTATAGGTTAAACTGAACTAGCAGATATGGTGGGTCTTACTCTCAAGCCAGGGCCATGCTCAGAAGATGTTCCCTACTTGGTGAATATGAACATATTTAAAAGCCCCTTTACTGAGTTTTATAATAAATGCTCTCTGTTAAATGTGTAGTCCCTTAGCCAAGCTAACCCACATAACATCAACAGGTTTTACTGACAATTTATAAAGTTCTCTCCAGAGAAACAGAAAAACTATATATATTTCTATTGCCTAAGTTGCCATCTCCACTCGCTGTAGAAATGGAACATTCATACATGATGCTTGTTCTTTAGAGGTTTTTTTTCCATCATTGTCTGGGTTACTATTTAAATGAAAACTATTATATCCACATAAAACTTAAAATTAATCACTGGATATGTTTTCACTTTCACTATTTTAGAAGGCTGCATAACAATATTAACCCCTTCCATTTATTTGATCATTATATTTAATGGAGAGAGTTGCTTTTGTGTTGTAAAATAAGTACAATATTAAGTTTAAACTTCCCTTTTACATTCTCTTATGGCAATAACTCGTTATAGTTATATGTAATTGCAGCAGCATATATTCAAATAGCCAAAAATATAAATATAGCCTGTATATTCTATTTCACTTTAAGTGAGAGAATCATATTTGAAGACGTTACACCCACGGACACCAGGTGGCGCTGATGTCTGTTCGTCGCTTGATGCGAACTCCCGAAAAACCCAACAAAGAAGAGAGTTAGCAGGAAGGAGCTGCAAGCAATCTCGTCCTGTTGTCACAAGTTCACGCACAACTCTCTCAGCCCGTGTTGATCATGTCTTTTATTTGCAGAAGAGCTGCTGGGCTCCTCAAACCCTCCAGAGCAGCCCCGGGCCTCCTGTCCGCCGCCCGCCTCTACAGCTCAGGTGAGTGTTTCTAACGGGCCTGTCTGGTGTGAGCTGGTGGTCCCCGGACCACAATGTCAAACTGCGTCACTGATTGTTGGACGACGCATGTTCTTCCGTTCAGTGAATCCACACAAAATGTTTGACTACTACATTTACTGGAGTATAACTTCATAATATTACTGTTAAAAGTAATTTGGACGTTAAATAACATCTGCAGCCTCTGTTCATATTTGTATTTGCCTGTGAAGCCTGCGACTTATCAGGAACCTTTAAACATTCTGGTGCACAGGTGAACTTTATTA
>CAAKHC010007053.1:12980-30497 GCA_901007825.1 Macroramphosus scolopax
GGAAGTTGTACTAATGTCTTGTTTAACGTCAAACAGCCAATTTCACCACAGTAGCAGAGGAGTGTCTGCATGCGCTGCTCATTTACATCACCCCTCTCTGCTTACATCATTGCTTAGAGACCAAAACAGTGTGCGAGCCAACGAAAACCTGAGTAAAATAAGGGATGATATAACCGAGAGAGTCAATTTGAAGTCTACTGCAGAAGGAGAGTAGATGTTGGAATCTATCAAACTTGCTAACAACCTTTGCGTTTGCCACCTGCCAAGCCATCAAGAATATGTATATCGTCAGATTGATTATCATCAGACACCATTTACAAGGCACATTGATGCTCAGCAGTAAACAGGAGACATGTAGAAACTACTGTATAGGCAGACACCCTAATGAATGTCCTGTTTCTACTCAGATAAAAGAGGAGCGGGAGAAATGCTGAATAGGCACTCTGTAAGCCCTCCAGCAACGTGAAATCCAGGCCTTGCTCTTTTCATCACAATATAACAGTAGATCATAATCTGTCAGCGGAGGCAGAGCTGCAGCAGAAGATGTTACACTTGACTGCACAACATGCTGATGAGTTATACACATACACAGCACAGGAGAGGGGAAGGAGGAGACAGATGATTTAAGACGAAGCAACTCAGGACACCCAGAGCCAAGCCTAAAGATTGGGATTGGGACCAATCCATGCATGTGTGAGTGGATCAGTATCGGCTAAATTAAAGCGGGTAAAGATAGAATCCTTGATATTAGTGCTGAACAATAGGCAAGAAATCATAATGGGATTATGTTTTACACATATTACTACGGCAATATGACTGATGATTTTAAATCTCTGCATTGCGAGAATTCAACTATAAGATTTATGATATAGAAAATGAGTGTATGAATGTAAAATCTGTGGGCTCACCTGTGAATGGCTGGGGTGTTTATTTAGGTCCAACAAAGCCAACTGGTTGAGTGACTCCCTCCCAAGCACAGTCAGACGCAAATGGTTACCTTCTACGGGTTTTAATGAAGTCTTCTTCTTGTTCTTCAAACGGTGAAAACTACGTAACAGTATAAAAACACATAAAACATCACGTTAGCTTGTTAGCAAACAGCATTAAAATAACACATAATGAAAGTAAATGACAACAGACAAATACCTCGTTGGCTGCATGACACGACAGGGAATATTCTCATCTTCTTTTACACCACTTAACTGGTTCCTTTTCACCTTTTAATAACTTTATCTTATATTTGAATTCGCTAACTAACACACTGTTTGACGTGCACGTGACGTTATTAGCTTGTTTCTGCGCATCAACAGCTCAGCCGAGGCTTCAAAATAAAAGTCCTACCTGGCGTTACACCAGCCTTTTATGCTTTTATTACGAAAACCTTTACAATACATTAAACTAAAATAGTGGCAGCAGTTACAGGTTGATCTATGTTTTCTTCAAGTTATCCCATTAAATTCATGAGTTGTATTCTCACATTAAAAATGTTTATGTCATATGAGTAATTAAATCCTATAAACTTTATTCATTTACTTTTGTAAGCAGGGCCTCATGAACATTATTACTGAGATGAACTCCAGGAATGGCATATATTGTAACATAATGATACTTTATTGAAACAAAATTGATCTCACACAATTTTGTTTGACATTATTATGGGCTATTTCATCATTCCTTGAATTTCAAGTTAATGCCGGGCACTTCTGATTGGGTGAGCCAGCTGTCAATCATAGTGGCACTGGCCCACCTTGGCCCTTATGTGACTATGCCCCTGGTTTTGACATGTGGTGGTGTGGAAGCAGCTGGACCCAAATGCAGATAAGCCAGAGAGGGGCAGGAATTTCAGAACTAATATTTATCAAGTAATCAAATGTGCCCAAACTTCAGCCTGGAATAATTAACAAAACAGCACTGTGAGGAAACAAACAAAAACACAGACTCAGAGGACTCAGAAGACTGGAACCAAAGGGAACAATGGCACAAACAGACAGCAGGGAAACAACAGAAGTTCCTACATATTATCTGACAGAGACAGAGGGGAAACTGGGAACGGAAGTACAAACTGAGCAATGAGGAAACAAGGCACAGGTGAAAGAACACAAGCGCAGGCAGGGAGCTGATTGGCTGACGAGTGAAAGTGAACAAGGCAGGAAAGACAGCAGACAAGACACAATAACATCAATAACAATAAGCAGAACATGATCAGACACCAAAAACAATGAACACACTGAAACGACCAGAAACGGAAAACAGTACGACATTCAAATTCATAAAATATATTTCCAGAACAAAAATCAAACACTGAAGTCCAAACTCAGCAGTCTATAGTCCCGGGAGGGGTCATAACAATGTGCTGCCAAATGTTAGATGATGTTAGAAATTGCTAAACTATATCAATAACTGAATATGAAATGTGAAGTTTGCAACATAAATGCTGGCCGGCAGTGCCTTTATTTGTCTGGAATTTTACATTCCCTTTGTACTGGTGGATTATGGAAGCGCTTAGTTGTCTTCATCTTCTTTATAACATTTGCCTCTGTACCCAGACTTTTGCTTTAACTCGATGCACTCAAGTAACCCCGGGCAAAATTGTAGGAGACAAAATTACATTTGTAATTTTTCAGGTACCATTTTAAATCAAACATACTGTTTGACAATACAATTCAATATGCAATCCAAGTTGACAAACAGGGACATGTTTTTTCGTATCATCCTTATAATAAAAACTATCCGTTAGCTCTACACTGCAGTTCATGAACATGTTTTCATACCTTTAAATGAATCTTTATAGATTGATCCTTTTGTCTGGGACATTTCAGTTTGCTGACAATATAATTCAATAGCTGTCCAGATATGTTTAAGATATTTGTTCTTGTTTTAATAGCAGAAGGGTGGAAACATTCAAAACTATACGTGAGACTTGCCGTAAGTGACAAACAAAGTATTTTATTTATCTGTGGTTAATAATTCTGAATCGAAACATCTGATACCAGAAGGTCAAGTTCGGCCCTGGTAATTGTCATCTAGACCGGCCCCCTTACTAGCTTGTGCCTCCATCAACGTTTTAAACTGCATATGAACCATGAAAGAATAGATGAAGCACTGGTATTAAAGGTTGCACAAACTTAAAGAGACTTAAATACTGTTTCATAAGTTGCCTGAGTGATTTGCCAAAGTTAATCATCTCCACATTTAACATTGCCCTTCCATTGTTCACATCATTAACACTCTCTCTGTGACATACTTATTATCGTAACATCATAGTGTTACTGAAGTCAGTGTTTTTTTTTTCCTTTGATCTTCCCACTTCCTGCAAATAAAGTAGGTTTACTGTATTTCAAGCAACCTACGCCCTCCCTAGCTGTCACACGGTTGGAACATCTTTGGTTACTCTGTCCCTGTCAGGATGTTCATTGCGTGCAGTATATCAACTTCACACCTCATTTCATGGCACTAGGAATAGTCAAGTCAACCCAGAGGAACAAGCGCAGTCCCG
Organism: Macroramphosus scolopax; assembly: GCA_901007825.1. Classification (NCBI taxonomy): domain Eukaryota; kingdom Metazoa; phylum Chordata; class Actinopteri; order Syngnathiformes; family Centriscidae; genus Macroramphosus; species Macroramphosus scolopax. The sequence goes on from CAAKHC010007053.1 coordinate 16,477, forward strand.
AAGTGACTGATGAAATTCTCAGATGTAGGTACATTCATGTGATGGTGTCACATCCGATTGAGCAGCGGCAGAGCTCAACACATCTGAAGGTAGTCAGATTAAAGTCTGCATTAAATTAATTTCTGTAGTCATCTTTAGTGAGAGGTAGGAGGTATGGTTATTTTCCCACAAGCATTATTTAATTTATTTCCTTCCTGCATATATTCATCCGTGTCAGTGAGGAAAACCTGATTATCAAATTTTAATAAATCAGGACGGTGTCTTTGTGGTCCAACCGAATAACTGCACATGTCATCTTCATTCATTGCCAAGGAATAAATTTATTTTCATCTCAGCACAGACGATTTTAAATGCTCCCTCAGAATTATCCCTTCACTCTTTTTGAAATAAAGCAAAGGGTATCAGAGATGTTTTCAGCTCAAGTGAACTTGTATCAGAATTTTAAATTCGGGGACAGAACTAGCCCCAAGTAAACACTGTCTATATCAAAATTATACATAAACCGCTGTTGCTGTGATGTAGATAACAATTGTAATATGTGGGCTGTTGGTAAGATGCACTGATACTGAGCTGATTTATTTACATTCAGACTTTGAATAATAATAATAAAGAAAATCAAGTGTACTGTTATTCAGTATTTAGCAGCTCGGTCCATATTGGAGCATTAGCTCAGCCGTCAGACCTACACAGAGCAGATCATTTTAGAGTATGTATAAAATAACAACAGGCCTTGTGCTTTGTAGTGATGATAAAAAGGACATGACCATCAGTCCTTTCGATTAAAGCTGAGTATTGACAATGAGTTACACACATAAAAGCTCAGCTGTCGAGATTCAATTATGATATGAACTCTCCATAAACCTATTTAAGTCAGGTCTTATCTCACGCAGCAGCCACTTGTATGAAACGCTACTCAAACATGAGTTTTGGTCTTTTACAAAAAAAACGAGAAAGCTTCATAAAACATTTACCAAAACCAAAAAACTCAGCCAACTTCTAACAAAAAAATTAACATCACCCAACTATTATTACTGAAGCAAGTACGTTCTGCAGGTAGCGAGCAGAAATTAGTGGCCAATATTAATTTCAAAATGACAAATAGACTCGGAAGCATCATAACAAGTAAACACAGATGCACTTAGGGAACATCGCCTGGTATCAATCAGGGATTCCACAAGAACCAGTGCTTCAATACCAAATTGATTCTGTAGCTCTGAAGATGAAACGGTACCCACACCTCCAGTGTGCTGTGTGCTAGTGAATAAAATCATGATTTAACAGATGAAAATGTCCAAAGGGATTTATATGTTATACAACAATGGAACAAAAGGATGAGCGATGTGCTGTGATGAATGATGTTGATGGGGAAGTGTCTATTTTTATTCTGCACATCTCACTCTCCTGGATCAGAACAAACAGTCTGGACTCTCAAAGAGGAGTCGACGCGCCTCACAGACAGGCCGAGGGACGCCGGAAAGGCAACGCATCATATATGGTCCACTTTTCTGGATGTAGTTAGAGCAGAGAGGAAAACCCTCTTCTTTGTCAACATCAGTTAATCTGCACAATTTTACTTCTAACATCTTCAACGGAATTGATGGAATTGGACCAGTTGGTGTCGACCAAGGCGTCAAAGAGGAATCGAGGAATGTTAGCGCGAATAGCTAAACTCAAAATTCCCTTTGATCTGCACACTGATAGTCTCAACAATAACCATTCTGAGCTGAGAAATGCTCATTCGTTAAGTCAGAGAATTCTATTGCTCTCACGCTTTCATCTCCGAACTAAAGGTCACAGCGCTGCATTTCAACAAATACTAGAAGTTGCGAAGATAATAAACGACTGTGGCGTCGGATCAGCGGTGATCATGGAGAACTCATTATCTTGTCATGATTACAAGCGAGGGGACGCTTATAGAGCTGGTGAAGCATTGAAATTGACTTTGTGACACTGGCCTGATAAAAGGCGAGATTGTTCAATTTAAGAAAGGGGGAATAAAGCATATAATGTTGACATTATTAACATGACAGTTTACCCAGTGAAAACATACCCTTGTTAAATAACCTTATGTTAAAGCCAGTTAGCCATGACTTTTCTTCTAACTCTAATATGTTTCGTACGTAGGCGAGAGCTATTCTTAAGCCTCTTAAAGTGGCCACAGAGGCAGTGTCAACCCACCGATTCCCAACAGCATCAGTGGTTTCCCCCTGAAGTACAAGCTGTTATTACATCTCCAGCCAGCCACTGGTGATCTGGCAGCACTCAGTGAAATGAGTCAAAGATTGTGAAACTATACAGCTGAGATGTCTTCATGCTGCTTTACACTGCTAACTACCCTGACCTGCTTTTTTTCACTGGCTGATGCATTTGGAACGAGATCAGCATGAGGTGAATGAGAAAATGAAGAAAAGGAGCTGACAGTGATAGACGAGAAAGACGAGGAGGAAGAGGAGGAGGGAGCCACAGTGGCAACGGGGGAAACAATGCCAGGAGAAAAATGCTCTCAGTGCAATGAGTGGGGGGGGCTTTTTGGGAATGTTTATCGCCAAGGTGCAGATTCACCGGGTGGTTTGGCAATTGAAGCTGTGCTCCAGCAAGAAATGCTGAAATATGAGAGTGGGAGCCCACCAGCAGCAGACAGCTCCTAATGTCATTGGGAAAGGCATTAAGTTCTATGTACCGTCACCTTCCCCAGCTGGCACGGCCCCACTGTGAGCATCCCGGGCACCTCGATTGTCAGTTGTGAAATTCTAGCAAATTTTGAGTTTGTATCCATCATAGGCCTAATATTACATCCTTCTTTATACAGAGAATAATATGAATAAAAAATGTGAAAACACAGCTGAAGTGTTTCTCTATGGCAGTAGAGATACACATAAAAACATAATTTCTGGTTCCTTGTAATATCAAACAACAGGAGGTCTGGATAGTCTAGAGGCTGTTCTGAAAAACAAAACAAGATACATCCCATCCAACACGTCCATGTGGGGCTGTTAGAAAACATTTCCGGGGAAAATATTGGTCTCATGTTTAGTGCTTTATTCTTGCAAGAAGGAGCAGTTGCACACAGGGCTTGCCTGTAAGTGACTGATCCGAGAGCAACCTTTTCTCTTAATTGCCCTCCCCAAGTCATTCGCCAGGTCTTGGGGAGGGCAGATAACTTGGTCATGGCCTGGTCATCTGCCTGGTCATCTGCCTTATCTTCTTCCCTGAAGGGAGGGTCTCCAGAAGGGTCTTCATTGTTCTTTTAGAGAGACGTTGAGTCCACACAATATACCCTTCTGCCATTCTCACATGCTCTAAATTATACAAACACAAGTATATAATAAAAGGAATTAAAACATATCGTGATTAACATCGATAAGAGCAATGTAATAGTAATGGATACAAGAGTTCTATCATTTCCCCATCAGGGGCCCATCTGGGATACCCAACACTAGGAATGCTTAATGATGGGCCCTTGATTGGCTTCATACATGGGTCATATGGGTGGAATGGAACCCTCTTGGGACCCATCCAGTTCCCCTGTTAGCCAGTGTATATTCTACTGGGTTGCCCATGTGGCCCACGACACCGACCGACATCATAGCCCACTCTAGGCCCATTATAGTGGTATAACGGTGCCATCATCCGCCAGCAAGAATGATAGGAGCTGCTCAAGTAAGCACAACAACTGTGTGGGCATATTATTTTTTCTAGCACTTTATCTGCACTTGTGTGCAGAGTATCAGTAACCCGTAAGGACACAACAAGACTTAGTGCTTGCACACAATCCAAACCTCCCACAGAGCCCTCTTATTGGCAACCTCCTTCTTGATTCTACTGGAGGCTTTGCTGGAAATGTCTTTGAGGCAGTGAATGTTCTACATTAACTGGTAGAGTTCTGTGAGGTCCATTTGTTGGTCAGATACTTGTGTCATGTTTACTGGTGGCAGGTCGACCCAAATGCAGAGAACCATGAGCAGGCGGGCAAGTTTATTTGATAAAACCAATAAAAAGCCAGGAGTGTGAAGTGCAACTAAAAAAAACTAAGAAAAAAAATCCAGAACATCACAAGGGGTTGAAAAGCACATCACAGGGGAACAAACAAGATCACTCCAGTTTCTCTCAGGTCAACTTCAAACCTCTGCTGATCGTTATTAAACACCTGAATAATTCAGGTCAAAGATACGAGGTCCGAGAGCTCAGAAACTCCTGGCTGCGTACTGCCCAGAGTCAAAACAAAAAAAGCTGCCTTCAGCTTCAATGCTGCTCAAATGTGGGGAAAATGCCAGACGAGCTAAGACTTGAGACAATGTACCTTTAAATACAAACTGAAAACCTCCCTGCTTACCAGTGGTTTTAATTAAATAGTTTGTTTTATCCATTAAATTCCATGTGCTTTTGGTTGTTTTTTTTTGGCTTCATCCTTGTTGCTTTTATTGTTTGCCTTTTTTTACTTCTCTTCTGCTTGGTGTAATGCACTTTGTTACCTTTTGAAATGTGCTATTTAAACAATTTTATGATGAGAAAAGCATGATTTTATGGGATATGCCGATGAGATATGATTAAGTTGTGTTTTTAGTTTGCTTATGGTATGTTGGTAGGTCGTGCTGTTTTCACACTTATCTTGTCAATGAGAAGACGTTTCAAATATCACACGTTATTCACATGAATTATTTTTAGTGGGTTCCACCGTTAATGAGGCAGTTAGTTTGAAACAATGCTTGTTTGTCTCCTGCATTGTAATAATACGATTGTTGCTCAACAGTCTCTGGAGAACAAATGTGTTTTTCAGGTGTTTGAATAAGGAACGTGTTGTTTTGTGTCGCAGAAACAAGTCACATACACCCTTTGTATAGGATTTCTTGTTTAACACCTCTACCTTATAACTAACATGGATTTGGGGGGAATTATTGTTCAAAATCTGTTCGCGACATTTGGGATTATATATGCCTCATATATACCTCAATTACATGTAGAAAATGCACCCCACAGTCCCTCTATGATAATATATGCTTTGTCAAGTAAGGCAATGACAGAGAGGACACAACATAAAGAATTCAAAGCTTTAATCCGCACAACTTTAAGAAAAAATGTTAATTTCCTTTGACTGACCTTTTCAACTCTGAGGCAAGACATTTACAAAAGGCACAGTGAATAGTTTCTTAAATGGCCAGTGACAGCTGAAAAAAAGAGGAGAACTGTCTTTAATCCTCCGAACACCCTGCAGTGGGTTGTGTGAATGTTAACTCACGACACTTCATTATGTGGTCATAATGGCAGATTTTTTAAGGGCACTGATCTTGTGAAGTCTGATGTAACGATTAGTTTCCAGTGAAAAATCACCAAAGAGAGTTGAGCACTTATTTATTGTGTGTTATGTACTATAGACTCAGATACCATTGAACGTAATGCCTGTACTTTTAAACCTGGTCCCTTATTAACATTAAAAAGTACTGGAATAAGTCAAATGTGCAAAAAACTAGAACCAGTAGTTGTCAAAATGCTTTCACTGAACATACGAATGCTTCCAACAGGCCAGGTGACCCTCAGTATGTAAAAAATATGGTAATTGTCCTTATATACAATATTTGTATTTTGAATAGGTAATTATGGCCCGAGCACAGCAGTGCAAAGGCCCTATTGGATTTCTAGGAATTATTGTTCTCCGCAATCAATCACCTTTTTGACGGCCTTAAAGTGCTCAAAAAGTCATGCAGATGTGTCCGGTCTGGTGAAAAATTACATATTTTATGGGTGTGGTGAATGAGTGTTCAAAACTGCCTCTATAGCGCCACCTAGAAACTTGTAAAACAACGTCCCGTAAGGTGCGTTTCACTCAGAAACATGGTAGACATATTTATCATGCAAAGATACACAAAAAAAGTCGGGGGCGCCCGTCGCCTAAACCCAACAGGAAGTTCACTATTTTGTTTCAATGTTTGGATTTGTCGCTGTTTTTTAGGATTTGCCGGAGTCGTATCTGAACAAACTCCTCCTAAAGATTACTGTGAAACATCTTCAAGCTAATGTTTCCAAGGGGTTCAGGTGTTCTTCCAGTGGTATTTGCCAATGACACCAAATTAGAAAAGTAACCAAAAACAACGGTTTCTAGTTTTATCTTAATTTTCTCTTCATCTTTTTTTGTGAACAGTGAGTGAAAAAGGGGAGACTACAAGTTCATGTACCAGTCTGTGCTCCTCCAGAGTCTATCACATTGCTGCCTGAATGTCACCCCAAACATGTTTTCCTTTCCTGAGATTTGCTTGATTTTAATAAGTAAAAGATGCACTGTACTTTTGAAATATAAATAGAGCTCTCACTTTTTCAGCATCCATTAAAACTGAATAAATGAATCAGTATGATCCCTCCCTAAATATTTCAATAATGAATATGTTTCATCCTGACGCTATTTAAAAATCCCTATCGGGCCCCTGATGGCCGGCACCAGTGAACACACCATTCAATTGTTGGTCACAAACAAGGCAAGCATCAAAACAAACTGAATAAGAATTGGTAGAAACACTGAACATTGGGAATAGCTCAGGCTTGTAGTTCTTCAAGGCAGTTACAAAAGAACGGCTTCATCAAGGTTTGATCCACTTATAGACTTGATCCAATTAGTTTAGCAGCCTGAGATAAAGCGATCTCAATAAAAACATAGTGAGTCACATTGCTTCACGGAGTCCCTTGTTCTCTTACTGCACTTCCTCCCTGTAGCTTCCTCACAGATACAATCGCCGCTCTTGTCCTTCCGTTGTCTCATCTTAAAAAAAAAAAAAAAAGTCTGTTCATTTTTTTGTCTATATTGCACTATTCATTATACACCACTCTCCCATTTCTTTGTTGTTATCTTGTTCGTCTTCCGTCTTGCTCTCTCTCCGTCCCGCAGTTGCTCATCTTCCACCACCGACGGGACAGTGCCGTGTGATGTCGGGATAGGAAGGGACTACTTCTGCTCCGTAGCACAATACAAGACGAAAAAAAAAAACCTGACACAATGCACATCAGCTTTCAATGGGCAATTTTTACTGTCAAAGCAGCCGAAGCCTTGTTTCCCTCATTTCCGGATCTCGTAAAGTGTGTAGGTGATCTATAATTGAGAAGACGTGATATATGGAGGAAGTTAACCCAGAAGTGCTTTGTAAATATATAGCATGCAGTGCTGTTCCCCTGCCGTCCAACTTTCTCATACAAGATTCAATGATGTGTTCTGAGGGGATTTTAGTCTAGAGGCAAGAGATTGCATAACAATTATACCACCTCAGTCCAAGACAGACAAAAGCTTTGATTTAACAACTGTCTGTCTGCAGCTCAGGGTAGAACATTTCAGTCTAGCACAATGAAATGATATCTGTGGCACACATGTGTTATGTGAAGCACTAGTGCATGGCGGTCACTTCCAGAGGGTTCATGTGGCTTTGTCTTTTATACTTGTGCACCTTTAATTAGGTAAAATGAAGAGCATAAGGCTCATTTAAACCTCACATATAAGAGTACAAGAAAATGAATAAATGTATGTTCTTCTCTTGTAGAAAAGCTGCAGGCAGCTGCAGGAAGCATCAGCCTTGAAACGTGATACAGAAACTACCAGGTGAGCTAATGGTCAGAAATCAGAAATCTGGCCTGTGGTGTGTCCTGATAAAACCTTTACATAGCCTCTGTTGGACCTGGAGGTGATATGAGTCTCCATGTCAAAAACCCCGTCCCCAGGTTAATGTTTCGTGCTGGCAGTGACCATGACCCCACTTTTGTAGCGCTTCTCTTGAGCGTGTGTTGTTGTTAGGTTGAAGCAGAACATTTCCCAGCACATGTCTTCGTTTTGAATAACAAGTCTCTTGTTTTCTTTCTTTTTAGAAAGGCGGTGACATTAGAAACTCTCCTGAAACAGATTTCAATGTGTCCACGTTGCTTCGCATCCTTGATTTGAAGAAAAAAAGTGTTTTGCCAGTTAAAGCCGGGATCAGTTTCCCCTTCACCCTTGTTGACAGTATCGATATCATAAGTCCAATGTCAATTCTCTCTCATTGACCAATGAAATTCAAGAAGGGGCGGGACTTATGACACTGTCAACACTGTCAACACTGGGGGAGGACAAACATGTTTCAGTCACTGGTTTATCAATGCCCATGTAGAGAGCTGACGCCGAGGCCAGGTTAAGGTTTCTTTCTATTGTTCTGCTAAGTTTTCTAAAATAAAATATGGAGACTTGACATGTGGACATGCACAAAGACGTTCTTTTTTTAAAAACCTAGCAACAACAAATGCTTTAGGGAAGTGTTTTGAAAAATGAGGTTGTGTGCGCTGCCAGCGCAAACAATGCATCCTGTTGACACAGGCCCTAATTGCCTTGAAGGTCTGCCTTTATTTGTTCTCATCAATTTTTTTGTACCCACCTCCCATAGGATACGGAGCAAATTGAAAAGATTGAGATTTTGACGGAGTGCTGGCTCCTCTTTGTGCGACTGACAGTGACTCTCAGTATATATTTTAGTGGTTACTGAGAGGCTAATTCAGATGCAGAACATTAAATCTCCTGGAAAGACACAATACATTAATTTAATCATGATCTTGTGGCGTGAGGAAACTGCGAGACAGGAGACTTGGGTTGCGTCGGTGTAGTTTACTCTTCTTCCACATACAAATCGTTACAGTACACACTGTCGGCAAAACAACAACACCAATCACACCGCTGAACCCGGAACCGGCAATACCTGCATTTTCCCCCGCCCCCGTGCTCTTAAAGGCACACAACCCCTCCTGGTGAATGTCTCTCAATGTCACTTAGATGTGTGTCACCACAATCTGATTATTTTTCACTGCTCCCCAGTGAGTAACGTGACACTCGTCATTTTATGGACACCTTAAACCCCAATACAGTGCTCTTTTATTTGGCTATGAGACATTGCAGAGCACAATAATTGTCAGCTACTGCACAATATTCCTTTAAAAATAAGTTTGCGTTCGGACAGATGGTCAAAAAACACCAGAACACCCCGAGGGGCGTTTCCAATTGTAAACTCAACATCCCGCCTTCAACCATTTTATCCTCTTCATGATCAAAGTCATTAAAGGATCAATCTGGGACTTTTGTTTTAGTTGATACAAAGCTTTAAAAAACTTGGAATTGGGGCGATATTGAGCGATAGTTACATTCATACACGGGCCCCCAGGGACACGCTGACACTGTGGCATTCTTGCTAAATATTGGACCCATTCCAATTAGTATTGTTCCTTTAAATCCTTTAGACTCAAGAAGAGAACAGGGACACATTTTAAATTAAAACTAAATGTCCAAATAAACTCGTTGACATGGTGAGTTAATGAGGAGCAGCTAACAGTCAACATGTGTGCTTTCAATCGTTTTTTTTAACAATATAATGTTATTCTAAAGTGACACCAGTTATAAATCTTTATTCACAACAATTTATAGTTACAAAAAAGTGACCGCTAAGATTTGTGTAGTACCTTGTAGAACTGTAACTGTGGATTGACTGAACATGTTTCATAATACCACTTCAACACAGTTTGTAATATACATTTGATGTACTTTTGGAATAGACTATCACTACTTAAATGAGTAAGCAGCTGATGTGCCAAAAAGCACAATTCATTTGCAGTCTGGAGGAGGAGAGTTTAGGTGTCTCTCTGCTCTGACTGCAGCTGGAACTGACTGAGAGACTGACCGCCTGTCAGTGCTTCATGACTGGGGAAGAGATCACAGAGCACTGGCTGCTGGTTGAGAACCACCCATCCCCCGTCTGTGCAGCTGTGGGGAGAGAGCCTAATTTTGGGAGTTGTTTGTAAAAAAGGCAACGGCAGTATTGTTCGCCTCGGCTGTCATCATAACTGCGTGGTGCCACTTTAATAGCTTGATGCACAGCAGGAACTGGAAATCTTGCCAGGTTCATTTTTCTTATTTAAAGTCCAAGTATCTCACTTAAAGTTAAATTTGTGTCTGATCTGAACAAATCTGTGCTTCATATAACACCCTCCGAACCAATAGGGGGCAACATAAACCGGAAAGTTTGGTTTACTTCGTCAGCATGCGAATGTCGCTCTACACTGGATGCAATTTTTTACCGCAAGGCCGATAATCATAACAACATACAAGTTCACTGGTTTACAGGTGTTTGAAGCTTGCAGTTTGTGTAAGCTATACAAACCATCTGTACCAACATGCAACTCATCACCCCTTGCAGCCTCTCTGCAGACCACACAGCATGCGTTGCATGGGAGCACCGGCGCCTTGAGGGCATAACGGCGGCAGTTACACTTTACGTACTCTACGTTTAAGTGACGAGGAACTGATTCAGAAATAACCTGTAGAGCAGTTTTAAATGCCAAAATCTCCGCCGGAGGGGGATGGCAGAGCGCTGCGCCAACACAAAAAGCAAGTTGAGCTACAATTTTAAACAGAAACTGCATGAATTTCAGAGCGCTCAGCAAATACAGTCCCAGTCTTCTGAGGCACAGCATGCTAACTAGATGAGATAACATAGAACCTGGACCGGGTTTACCTCGGCTCTCTGTCCCACTGTGCAGCAGATACAGGCAGATCGGCAGGTTTGATTTCAAGCGTGTAATGTTTGAATCATCCTTTTTAAGGTGGATGTTAATCAGGTGATAAGCCCCAGGGGAAGTTCCTGACCTATGTATATGTGTATTCTTGATACTCTGTGCTTCTGAATTGAGGAAACAATCACTGCTGAAATGGCCTTTTGAGGACTTAATATACCTAATAAATGTATATGCATTGCATTTTCACCACAACAAATTGGCGGCTTTTATCAATGACCACATACATGAACACTATATATAAAAATGTCTGTATACATTTAAGCTTTTAAGCTTTATTTTCTCTTAAAACTTCTTGCTAGATTGTCTACACATGTAATTCTGCTGTCAAAAGCCAACCTATGCTGAAGGGAACATTGGAAAAGTGATGCTTTAAAACAAAAGAAGTTACTGCGGTGGTGGTTTGTGGTTTTCGACCGTCAAATCCTTCAAAATAATATGTTAAATTCTGTTTATACAATCAACAATGGACATGAATGACCTTCAAAATAACTGCATTTCTTTATAATAAAATCTAACATTTAGAAGGCAATATGTTATGACAAGAAGCAGGAGTGTTGTTTAATATATTCTCGGCAACAGGCCCTGTCATCACAATGATGCCACTCGACACTTATTAAAATCTGCTATGTTTCCTTCGTCTTGGAGGAGCTTGGCCAAGGTCACTTGGAAAACATTCCTCAGGACGACCTTATCAGACTAAGCCTCCTGCGTCCCCAGAGTTTCCTCGGATTACACACACCAGGGCAGAATATATTCAAACTAATAAATCACACATCAGTCAAGGAACATGCAACATTTTCTCAAAGATGAAGCTGCAGCATGTTATAATTACTTCATATTCTGCATACAACAGCATTTGTTACTTTTTCCTATTTTGAATTGGACGTAATAGAGTAAGAGAAAAAAAGTATGGATAGTTAAAACCATATATAGTAATATTTACAGTCTCATATCTGGGTTTGCAAACATTCCAGAGACGTACATCCAACTCACAGATAAAAGAGTCCCTGACTGGATATCGTGTCAAATAACTGGAGCCCAGCTACACATCTGGAGTCAATTACTCAGGAAAACATCATCTTCCCAATGACTTGAAAGGCTGCATTAAACAAAGTTGCTGTTTCCTGCTGTTGTTGACAGTTTGTTGCACACACACAAGACATTTTGAAGTGTCCTTAAACGACATTGAACTCCAGGTCATATCAACATGAGGTTACTCACATATACACATTGTACGATTTAATCAAAAAGCTGATACCGATGTAAACGTCCCCTTTCCAACATCAGATAAATACAACTAAAAAACAACGTTTCTATTGACAGACCTGTAAATCAGTGCAGGACTGATATCTCTCCAGCCTTGTTGTTGATTTGTGAGGGTCACTATCTGCTAACATTTAGATCCGGGATGCACCTTTAGTTACTTTTAGTGTTTGATTATCCAACTATGATGCAGGATTACCACATTACAATACATCCATGCAGTACAGGGGCTTTTGGTTTGCTGGGGCTTCTTTGACATTGTGCATCTTATGCATGAATGTGAGAATGATAAATCATCCCTCAATCTAATATATCCGGTATAATTAACTTTAAGTGTAACTTTAACTGACATATGACTTGTTAGAAAACGTGTTGTGTTTTTATTCTGTGCATTGTATTGTGGCAAACAACAAAGTTAATGGTTATGTTCTTTTTTCATGCATATTTGAGGATGGAGTCCATCAGTGCTCATTGCCTTCAGGCCATTTTGCTAAAACAGTAAAGTATGTGAACAGCTGGCCACTCCCGGCGCGCAGCTCTGCAGGCTGATAAGGGCTCCGACGGAAGGAGGGTACATTCATGCAGGGGTGAGCCTCACCACCTCAACAACCCAGAGAGCTTTAACGGTGAAATAACAGCGACACCATCCTCTGATCTGGAGCGTTAATAACCCAGTTTATGTTCCAGTTTTGGCGCGATCAGCTGCGCAACAGAAGGTGAGCGCACTTGGGCGCAACTTATCCGTTTGAGTCGGTGACCGAAAAGTAAGTGTGGAAAGGTTAACCCAGGGAAAGAAGAAGGGCGGGAAGACACCATGTCTAACTCTTCTTTTTATCAGGGGAACTCACGGATGTCTTCGTTTGTGCCACATGGGAAGACGCATCCAGACTTGGAGCTGTCTGAAACTAACTTTAGCGCGCCAGGACCACGGACACAGTTGAACAACGACACTGAGAGAAACAAGATGGCAGGGGATGGTGTCACAACCACCGAGGCACCCCACGTTCACATGCACCCGTACTACTCTCACTACTCTCACCCCCGGATGTCCATGCGGATGTCGGTGTACAGCAGCGGGGTCCGTCCAGCCTTCACCCGCGCCTACATCCAAGGGCGCGTGTACAACTTTCTGGAAAGGCCGTCTGGCTGGAAATGCTTCATGTATCACTTCACAGTGTGAGTGTTTTTTATTTTCCTAATCATCCATGTCCTGTGGGTATTCAAGGGCATAATTGCAACTCTGAGATCCTAATTAAGCAGGGAGTTGTTTTCGCGTGCAGAACCTTGAGCCTTCACTACAAAGAACTGTTAATCCTGTAAACTCTAGAAAGATGCTCCACAGATGCATCACTGGAGGTCCTTCTAGTAATACTATAAAGAGTCGAGTCATAGAAGATAAAATACCACATAATTAATTCCAGAGAATATATGTTCTTTTAGGAACACTAAAGGAATATTTTACAGATTTTTCATTAGGGAGACTTTTCCTCAGCATTTCATTTCAAAGGCAACAGGACGCGGATGTGCTTGTGTTCAGTGAGTGTACAGCAATAGAAAGTCTAAAACCTATTAGGACTAACAAGGAGTACAGTTTGACAGCTATGGGACCACCTGTTCTCATGAAAGCGATATATAAATAATGCAAATCATAACAAACATAATATCAGGAAGAATTGGTCCAGAGTGGTGCATCTATTATCCTCTTCATCTCCAATATAGGGAGGATGTCAGATCATGTTTCACAACGCAAAATCAATTTAACAGGCCTGGAGATCTGTCTTTTTTTGACAAATGAAATGAGATTACAAGTGATAAACGGTTGTCTATCCTCTGACGTGTGCCGGAGGAGGCTCACTCTTTTTTTTGCAATTATACACATTTGGGAAGCTTGACAGTTCAGTAGATCCACCAGGAGCATTAAGACAGGGGCTATGAATGTGGGCTATGATCTTCCAGCTCTACCCATATGTGTGCTGTCTCTGCCCACTTGCTGGCACTGATAGCAGCAGCTAAACTTGGCAGTGTGTGTGTGTGTGTGTGTGTGTGTGTGTGTGTGTGTGTGTGTGTGTGTGTGTGTGTGTGTGTGTGTGTGCTTCTGGGGAAGCAACGGCCTTCCTTGGCGCTGCCACCCTGTGACCCTGCAGTGTTGGAGGGGACGCAGGGGAATAAATGCTGTCAGAGCAGGTTAGAGTCTC